>JAVJIF010009467.1:0-148648 GCA_038442645.1 Agave tequilana
CTTTTTCGGATATTACCAACCCGGCATATCATGACTTTAACCAACCTAGTGTGCCGGATTGGTCTTATCCGAATCCATATAACCCATGTCCCCCATCATATGACTATAATTTCCATAACGATTTCAACTCTTCACAGAGTCAGTGGGGATTCACCTACCCCGAGTCCAATTTTCAACCACAGTGTCCTCCTTCTCCACCTAGTCCACACTATTTTCAAGAGTCATACTCAGTTCCACCAGTCCAAAATAGAAAACCATCAATTTTGGAACGGAGTATGCGTGAGTCCAAACAACAATCACAAAATCTGATGGACTCACAATTTCAATACCACTTCCAAAACAACTCTTCATCTTTTCAACAAGACAATGAACCCATCAACTATGAAAAGATGCTAGAAGCCATGACTCATGCTCAAAATGCTAGAAATCGTGACATAGATATGATGGTCGAATCTATACGTTCCCACCGTCCTGATGTCACTTACCATTCTGTTAGAGCCGAAGAGTCATGTTGTTTTGGAAATCAAAATTCTATTTCAGAACAACCATTTGAACTTGCCCAAACTCCAAATCTTGAAAAAGATATTGATAGTTTGGCTAGTTTTCCTTTTCCTGAAATAAAACTTGAAAATGATTATGATCCTGAACCCCAACTTAGTGATTCAATTCTTCTTCCTGATTCGACTCTGGTATCTTTACCTGACTTCAATCTTTTCCCGGAGCCGACATTGGATCCTGTCCCAATTCATAATGAAATTGAATCACCCATCTTTGAGGATCATATTGAACTTAACCAATTATACACTTTTGAAGATCCTATTGACAAATTGGCAAGTTCTCCATTTTTTGATATTGAACTCAATGAGATATGTGACCTAGATTCTCAAATCTGTGATCCAGTTCAACTTTCTGAATCAATCTTGACTCCCATTTTGTTACCAAAGTTGAGTAATATTTTAGAGTCAGTTTTGATTCCTCCACCTATCATTCCTGAACTAGAATCACCCATATTAGGTCACATTCCATTGTTGGACAATACATGTGGACTGGAGTTTCAACTTCTTGACTTGGACCCAATTTCTGAACCTATTTTGACTCCTGAACCTTTACTTGACTTAAGTCACCTTCCTGAGTCGGTATTAGTTCCTGTCCTTCCTGAGTCCAAGTCAACTGTTCTATCATTTCATACTCCATTCTTGGACGAGGTGGTTGACAAATTTGACTCCGAAATCAATTATGGAATATGGAAATTAGATGGGGTTAAATATTTAATAAAGATCCTTTATGGATACATCTTTTTAGTGGGTTATATTAAAGTAATTTCTGGTGGGTTCCTCCGAGACCAAAGAAAAGTTGATTGGGGCATGTTTAGTGGACCAATCAGACCACCACCGGAACCACCACCTTAAGGTAACCATTTTCCTTCCTTTCTTCTTTTTCATGCATCTATGCATTAATTCATACATTGAGGACAATGCATGAGATAGGTGTGGGGGAGGGTCTAACATAACTTTTCTTTTTCTTTAAAATAAAAAAAATTAACATTTTCTTAATTTTTAAAAACTTTTTGAAAAATAGAAACAATATTTTGACTTATTTTTGTAAGAAATTAAGTTAATTTTAAGGAATAGGAAAATCCAAATTAGGATTTCTTATACTTGGTCAAAATAAGATTATTTGTTTGATTTTTAGAGTTAGGAAGATAATTTGTCAAAGTAATTTGGTCTTGAACTTTACCTTGATGAAATATGCACACTTCATACACTTACACACTTAGGGTTCAAAAACAAAGATTCTTATGCCTTATAAAAAATATATATATAAACAAATCTAATTATTGATTAGCTAGGTGCTTTGGCCTAAGAAAGCCTTAGTATTTATGCAAAAGATAATTAGATGAGTTTGAAAAAAAAAACAAGTCTAATTATTGACTAGCTAGGTGCTTTGGCCTAAGCAAGCCTTGGTATTTATGCAAAAGATGATTAGATAAGTTTGAAAAGAAAAATCCTCTGATTAACGATTTATGCCTTATTTGTGCCTAATAAAGCATAAGTATTCACGCCTAAAAGAGATTCATATAATAAAATCCTTAGTTTTGTGGCCTTATTTGCTCGAGTCCTTAAGTCCTTGGGGGTGTTTTCTCACCTGGTGCCCTAAGACCGTTTGGTTTGGGAGTCATCGATTAAAGGCTCGTTACATGGGCAGATTAGAAAGCCTAATAAAACTAAGGAATAATACCACAAAAAAAAAGTATATATATAAAAATAAATAAGGCATAAGAGTTAGAGTTAATGAACCCTTAGTCAAAATTTTCACATTCACAAGGTGCATATGACTTAGGGTAAAGCAATAGACTAGATGAGAAGCACAATTTGACTCCTTACTTTGATTGATAACAAATTTTTGAATAGAGACTAAGTTTAGGAATTAAAAATTCAGTTTTCCTAAAACTTATAGATTTGCTTAGATCTTACAATCATATTTCAAATATTTTTCTCTTTCAAAATGCTTTTCGAAAATACTAACTCTTTATTTCCCTTTCTTTATGGATTTTGTGGGTGCAATCCGCTGAAAACCCTCACGAGACAAAACTCGTCCTCTAGGGGAAACCTAGAGGTTTAACGGCTTGTTGCACATGCTCAGTGCAATCGCGCAACCTGTGAAAGTGGTCTAATAATCTCTAGTATAGTTTAGTTGTTTTGCTCGAGGACGAGTAAAAGATAGGTATGGGGGTGTGATTGGTCACTAATGTTGCATATTTAATGTCACATTTCCATACTTATTTTAGAATAAAAGCCTGCATTGTCCTAATTATTTGTTTAATTTATTTGCAGGCCCAATCCTTAAGGAGATGAAGAGAAATGAGCCCAAAAGCCCACCAGAATTCTGAATTAAATCAGAGTTAATTCGTACACATAAAATCAGGGAAAAAATCAAGAGGTTGAAATCGGTTGAGAAGAATCCTATCAGAATTGATCGGTTAAAGCCAAGAATCCAAGGCCATTTCGTCAGAATCCGGAGCTCAAACGACAAAACCAACAAAGGATAAAGCCAGAAGAACCCCCCGGGGAGACCCACCAACAGGGTGTGGCCACCTGGCCACACCCTGGCCGCGGAAACGCGGCTTGGGCCGCGTTTTCGCGGCAATCTTGGGAGTTAGGGGGAGCGTGAACTCCCCCGACCTCCCGGGATTCTGGTTGTTGGGTTTATGCCTATAAAAGGCCATTATCTGCGCTGAAAATGGGACGCCAATGCAGATTAGGATTTAGCCTAGTTTTTCATTTCTTAGTTTAGGTTTTTGTTTTTCTTTTTCATGTAATTTAGTTTTCATTTATGTAATTCTGAGGAGATCAACTTTCATCGAAGAACAAGACTAAAGCTTGAGCTAAAAGTGACAATTGGTGTAAGGTTTTATTTCTTTTCTTCGATTGTTATGAAATCAAATCAATGCTATTTCCTTGTATGTTCTTTTTAGTTCTCTTCTTCTTTTCTATTTTACCTTTCTTTTGGTACAACTGTCTTCCAAGTGAGTCTAAAAGCATCGAAAGAGCCTTGCCTTTGCGAGTGCCACCGATAGCTCATGACGATGGAATAGTGAGTCTCTCCGTATCATTTCATGCTTGCGTATCTTGATGATGTAATGTGGAAGAGACCAACACTCGACTCTTATGGGCTATGCGCTGAATGCCTCCACTTCAAGGTAAAATCGTTGCTGAAAACTCGAGGTAAGCTTTTGACGAAAAGAAGGTAAGCTATTGTTTTTATTTCTTTTCTTTTATTTCTGTAAATTAAATTACAAACACCACTTCTTCCAAATCGTTTTCATTCTTCTTTGCACTTCATTTGTACACTGTCGCCTTCTTTCGTTTTCTGATTTTTCACCTTCTTCATCTTTCACTTTCTTCTTAACTTTAACTATAACTTTCTTTTCCATTTTCATAACTAAAAACAGAGAAGAACCTTCGTTTTATTTTCTTAAAAGATTTCAATAAAGAACTGTAACGCTTCCATCGCAGACCCTCCTTGTGGATCACAACCCGCATAGCCACTTGCTATAGCGGAAGAATTGAGCACTTGCACACTTCTTTCTTAAGTTCTACAATCTCATATTTTTTTGTGCAGGTTTAGCCTCAATCAGGAAGGATTGGTCAGTTAAGCTTATTGATGCACTCTGGGCCTTTAGGATCGCCTTCAAGACTGTTCTAGGGATGTCTCCATATTTACTTGTGTTTGGAAAATCCTGCCATCTGCCAATAGAACTAGGCACCGTGTTTTATGGGCTATTAAGCAGCTTAATTTTGACTTGAACAAAGCCGGTGAGCTAAAAAAACTGCAGATTTTCAAGCTAGCAGAAATAAGAAATGAAGCCTATGATAACGCTCGAATTTCTAAAAGCAGAATCAACTTTTTCATAATCAATCCATACATAGAAAAAATTTTGTCTCAAGACAGAAGGTTCTTCTATACAACTCTGGGCTCCACCTCTTCGCCGAAAAATTGAAGACGTGTTGGTCAGGACCCTTTCTAATTCTAATAGTCTTTCTACATGGTACAGTGGAAATCTTTGATCCAAAGAACGATAGCATATTTAAAGTCAATGGACAAAATTGAAGCCATTCTTCACCACCGAGCCTGAGCCACATGGAACTTTGGAACTGGGTCTCTGTAACCCAGTATATACGTTACCAAGCCTTTATCTAATTTTCCCCTGCCATTCATTGTAAAATTTTTAGGGGATGCCTTTTTATAAATACCACCTTTTTCCTTTCCTTTTTCTATAAAAACATTAAATATAAAAAACTGTCAAATAAAAAAAGAAAAATTTTAGACTTAATTGTAAAATACACCATTAAAGTTTCCTCTTGTATATATACTCTTCTTTTTCTTTAAAAAATACAAAAAATTTCTTCCTATACCTAGGGACCAAAATGAGAAATCACCCTCTCCTCTCTCTATAAATAGTCTCTTACCCTCTCTTCCTTGCCTCAACCCTAAATCTGAGACCAGATCTGGAGTGAAAGAGAGAGCACGCCGCCTCGCAAGAAAACCCATCCTCTATCTCCTCAACTCTGCCACGAAAACCATAAATTGTCGCGCATCTGCAGCCTTTCTAACGTTTCCAGCGCCCCGCCCAATTTTTGCACAATCGATCTCTTGGGTAGATCTCAGATCTACAGCAACCTTCAACCGTTCCTGCTTGGATTGCCCAGTGCAGTCAAATTTTCGTTTCTCCCCAAGAATTTCGGGGGAGGTTTCGGCTTTCTATCTTTTTTCTCTGAATTTTCATACATGGCCCCTTCAATTTTTGCAGAGAAGGACTTCTCTAGGATCCTTAGCAATGTTAATGCTTATGGGATATCGTTTTGGATAGAATTAGCGAGAGGAATTGGAATGCTTTGATTTATGATAACTCTGAATATGGAGCATATTATTGCCCTGAGCTTGTCAAGAAGTTCTATTCATGTATTGACACCACCACCATAGATCTTGACAACAATCAATTCATCGTGCACGTTGAGACTGAGGACATCACTATTACTGTTGATATGATTGAAGACTACACACAGTTCTCTAGTTCACCACACCATAATGAGCCCTTACCCTGCATAGAATACATGTCCATTATGGGTGCTCATTGTACGAAGCAAGACCATGAGTTTAAGGCTAGCTTCCGCAATGTCGATTGCATTGGATGATGGATCCAATGCAACATTCTAGGCCTTGACCACACCACATCGTTCAATAGGTCTGTGTTGCAAATAATTCACAGTTTGATGACTAGGCAGCACACGGTCTGCCTAAACACGGTCATACTCCATAGCTTGATCACCAACTCCCAACGCACTAAGGGTGCAAAGTACTCGCATCATGTTTTAGTCACCCGCATGTGTAGGAATTTCCTACCAGACGAGTCTTCTCTGCTTATGACCGAGTCTTTGTAGCTCCAGAACGTATAACTAGTGTGTAAAATAGTTGCTTACATGCTGTTTGGACACCTAGTGTCCAACCTGAGGACATCCCAGCTGAGTCCTTTTCTGAGGAACAGTTGGAACAGGATGATGAGCCTGAGTTTTGGCGGCAACCACCACGTCTTGATCGTATAGAGATAGAAAGAAAATTAAGAACCTTCATGTCTTCCATTTGGAGAGATAGAAAGAAAATTTTTAAGGGGCAAATTAGGCTGAGAAAACAAATGGAGGAGAAGACCACATGACTTGATCGTATAGGGGAGGGCTTAAGAAAATCACGGTTCGCCGGCCCGAGCAGTTGGACTGGTCTGAGCCGTAGGCGAGGGAGACATCCTTTTCACTTACCTTATTTCATGCATTCATTTCTTATTGCATACATTGAGGACAATATATGAGATAGGTGTGGGGGGAGGTACAAACATAGATTTTTTCTTATTTTCTTTTTAGAATTTGATTTTTCTTTCTTATTTAGTTTCTTTTTAGATTCAAATTTTCTTTCTTATTTTCCTTTTAGATTTTTTTTTCTTTCTTTCTTTTAGTATTTTGTAGATTTTTTCTTTTAGGAAATCTCTTTTCCTTTATAAAAAAATATATATATAAAAATATATTTTGATCCATTTTTAAGAAAATTAACTTGATATTAGGAATTAGGGAAACTCTAAATTAGGATTTCTAGATATAAGTTAAAATAAGAGGAATTGTTAGATTTTTAGGTTAAGTAAGAAAGAGTAGAAAGATAATTAGATTTTGAATTTTTTCTAAGTATTATATATATTTACATGTTAATGGATTAAAACAAAGACAAAATACCTTTATTTATAAATATATATATATATATATATATATATATATATACAATAAAAAATTTTGTAAATATAAATCAATAAACACTTGATCAGTAATTAAGCTAGTTAGTTGTGCCTTAGAAAGCATGATCAGTCATGCCTAAAGGTGGTTAAGTCTTTAGCATTCGTGGCCTTATTTACTCAAGTTCTTGAACCCGAGAGATGTATTCTCATCTGGCGTCTGGTCTGACAGTCATCGGTTAAAGTCTCACTATATGGGTAAATTAGAAAACCTAATGAAGCTAAGAAAAATAATAAGTGTACATACATGTCTATAGAAAAAAAAAGAAATATATATATATATATATATATATATATATATATATATATATATATATTATATATACACACACATATATATGAAAATATAAATAAAGGTATCATAGTCTAAGTGTAATTTCTCATACATATAAGTGTATATATTCTAGGCTTGATACAAAATTCAATGATCAATCTACTTTTGAAACTTAACCTTAATTAAAGATAGAGCTTCAAGTGGAGACTTATAATTAAGAAGGAATAGTTTAGGTTAATATAAACCCTAAAGATAACTTAATTTTTGCAAAATGGATCATAAAAAAATATATATCTTTCTTATCTTTCAAAATAAGGTTTTTAAAACCACTAACATTTGTTTTTCTTTTTTATTGATTTTGTGAATGTAATCCGCTGAAAACCCTCAGGAGACAAAACTCCTCTAGAGCTAACCTAGAGGTTTAACAGCCTATTGCACATGCTCAGTGCAATCGTGTCACTTGCGAAAGTGGTGTAATAGCTCTAGTTTAGGATTTTTATTTATTTGCTTATTTTGTTCGAGGACAAGCAAAAGCTAGGTATGGGGGTGTAATTAGTATTCATTTTTGTATTATTTTCATCACATTTTCTATTCATTTGTCAATAAAAATACTATTTTTAATGGCTGTTTCTCTGAATTTTCAGGTTCACACTCTAATGGAGAGAAGGCCCAAATCCTAATTAAAAAGAGGATTAAAAGAGGATTATTTGAAGCCCAATCCAAGAAGCCCAAACCTATAACGAACCAGAGCATATTCTCAGGATATTAGAAGCTTCTATAGGACACCTGGACGAAGCCAGGCTATCAGAACCGTCACTTGCGTAACGGCCAGATGCTATCATGAAAACGCGGCTCTAGCTACGGATCCATGGCAGTCTTATGGCCATTGATGCGTCATTTCATCCGACGGCTGTGATGGAAATGGACTAGGCTTTGGTGCCTATATAAAGACCCCCAGGGCCTTTGATTGCAACAGTTAAAAAATAATTCAAAAATAGGGAGAAAAGCTTAGGATTTCTTTAGAATTTCTTTAGAGTTCTCTTGTATTTTTGTTTTTCTTTCTTAGTTTCAGAAAAGAGAGGGAGGGTGAGAGTGAGAATTCTGTATTTGAAGGTGACAATCAATGCAAAGCTTTATGTTCTTCCTCCTCTAGTTTTTTGTTACTTTATTTCCAAGCTTTTCACTTTCTTGCAATTAGTGTAACCATGCTTTCTTTCATGATTTACATTTTCATGGCTAGCTAACTCTCTAACATGACTAACTAAGCTTTAATACTACTAACTACTAACTCTTAGATGATGCAACTCATGTGATTCATTGGATGCATCTAATTTTCAATCTTGTGCTTTACAAGTATTCTTGATTCCCAATGAAGATGAGTGATATTTTATTGAAGTTGTTTGATTCTCTCCAAATGACTTATGTGTGCTTCTTTCAGTGCCTTGCCACTTTGGCAAGTGCCTCGATGGAACATAATCATGGGTTTACCTTGGAATGCTAACAATTTAATACATAAGCTTCTTATTTCATGCTTGCTAGAACAATGGCTTTGATGATCTAATGAACTTGACATTATTATTATGCATTGTTAATTTGTGAATCTTAACTCTTATGTTCCATTATTGTTTATCTATTGAGAACCCATGATCTAAGGAGGTCATATAACCAAGCTAAGAGAGGAACACTCTAACAATTGGGCTATCTTTTAGACTTGATGAACCAAGATGGACATATTGTCAATGAATTCACAAGGCACAATTCATCCAAGTGATTAGTAAGTTAGTAGTGTAAAGTTGTTAGTTAGTCATGATCTTTCTTTTATTGTTAAAACTCTTTTCTTTAAAGGTAACTTGTTTTCTCTCTTCAAATCTCCTCTCTTTTCTAAATAAGACTACTTTCTTTTTGTTTTTAAACCATTCGCCGTTTTCATCTCGCATCTCTTGTTTTCATTTTCGTTAAACCACAACAACTATAACTCCAGGACCTTCTTCTTTACTTTTCTTTCATTCTTAAATAAAGAAGAACCTTTATTTCTTTTCAAAAACAAAAACTACAAAAATCGGACAAAGCTTCTATCGCATACCCCCTGCGGATATGACTCGTTATAGCTCTTTGCTACAACGGTAGTTCGTGGGAGCACATAAATACGATCCCAGGGCTTGAACATAGACATATCAACCAGCACGGTTTGCTCTAAACTTTTACACTTTTCCACCTTGAACATAGTATTTTGCAGAGTGGAAGTGCCTGCAAATAACTCAGTCATAAGTGCTCCTCTTTAGCCATGCAAACGCGGCTTTTGCCACATTTTCGTGGCAAAAAGGAGGGCTATGGTGCTCTACCTTCTTGGGCAGAGACACAGAGTAGTAATATGTCTACTGCAGCTTTTAGATTTCTGAATTCAATCCTACACACAGAAACAGAGAAGAAAGAGTTAGCTGTTAGTAAATTAAAAAAAAACTTATCTGGCCTCCCGGTAACGATGCCAAAATTTGATCGAGGCTGAATGTAGGCTGTCTAAAAGTTACTGAAGACTAAACGTCAGATGTAGGCTTCATGCCAAATGTGAGGGTCGTGTTTCAATCTAAACGCGGAGCTTGCTTCCTTTGTCAAACGTGGAGGTCGCATTTCAACTTAAACGCAGATGTCGCACCTCAACAAACGCAACCTGAAAGTCGCATTCTGTGCCAAACGTAAAGGTTGTGCTGCTCTTCAATATGCAGACCTCATAGTAGTGTTTTAACATCAAAATGCAAGGTCCACATCCAATGGCGAGGTCCGCGTCCGACGAGACCAGTGTTTCTGATGTAATAGATAGAAATTACTGGGTCAACCAATACCTACTTTCTCTCTACATAATAGGGCATAAATCCCTATTATGGAGCAATCAATACCCACTTTTTCTCCATGTAATTGGGGCATAAATCCCTATTATGAGAGATTTAAGGGGCAGTTATCTCCTTGAAATCCCTTATAAATAGCTATGAAAGTTATGGGATAGAGGGAGAGAATCCCTAAAAGGCACACTCCATGCTTGATGCTAGAAACTGGATAATCACAGAAGGCTAAAAGTAAAGCAAAGGCTGCTGAACACACATTGTGTTGGACGAGAAAACTCTACAAACTTGCAGAGTTCTTGTTGAGTTTCTAATCTCTTTTAAATTTTAGCCACTAATTAAGGTTTCATACCTAACTAGTACGCTTTCAACGAGAGCAAGAAGAATTGAAGATCAAGCTTTCGGTTTGGCTCATCAACAGAGAAGAAGAATCACTCTCTACCACAGTATGAAGAAACCAATTTTAAACAAAGAGGACATCCACTCAAACCCTCCTCTCTTTGGTTTTCGGATTTTGATCCGTTGTAACCTTCTTTGCAATCAATAAGAACTTTTACACGATTCAATTTTTTTTAGAAAACAAAGGATGGCGACGCAACTGGTGACTATCTTCTCCACTAATGAGAAAGTCATAGCGCAAGCCGATCTCAAACTTCCCGGATCAACGATCGAATCAATCATCATCGAGTCCGATGATCGGGGCAGAACTAGAACTTAAAAATGTGTGTTTTATAAAATCAATGAAAAGCGTGTGTGCTAATGTTCCCTCGATACTTCTGTTATAGCATCGTCTCAACGGGTCGAATCTACAGGGACGGGAGACGATAGAAGCTTTAACAGTTTATGTTCACGTTGGTTGTTAAAACGTTCTTCTTTGTTAAAGAATGAGAAAAAGAAGAAAGAAAAGAAACCAAAAGTTATAGGTGAAGAAGGCGTTGAAACGGTGATGTGAAAATAAAAGAGAAGTGGTTTGAAAATAAAAAGAAGATGAAACAAAAGTGAAAACTAGAAGTTGGTAAAAACAATGATGAAATAATACAAGAGTTTTGAAATTGATTTTTAAAATAAGATAAAAGAAAATTCATGGCTAGTAACTACTAATTGCTCCACTAACTATGCTAACCTCTTAGTAATAGTAGCCTCACATGGATCCTTGGCCATTACTAGTCCTTGGCTTCAAGAGATGATATAAAGCATGACACATAAGATTGTTTTTCTACATTCAAACAACACATTCATACGACACAACAAGTTGAAAGGTACTATTAAATCATCAAAAATAGTTAGAGGTGAGCATGAAATAAAGAAGACATTGCAAGTTAGCAAGTCAGTGGGTTAGCTGTTAGAAATGTTAGAATGTTAGCATCCATCATCATGAGCCATCAATAGTTCTTGCAAGAGCAAGGCCTGTTGGCCCAAAGGCTTTCCACTCTAGTTTTGATGATGACTAACTCATGTAGTTATGTGTACTAATAATCTTGTGTTTTAGTCTCAGATCATTAATCAAGATATTAGTTGGTGTTTAGCTTCAACAAGATGATTTGGAAGCTTGCACATGTTGATTCAAGAGCCCGCGCATCAAAGATGATATATTGCAATTGCTCAGTGAATCAGAGGAGTTTTTGGATCGAGTCAACTTGGAGATTACGCTCTACAAGAAGACTTAGGTATCCATAGTTTTTAGTTTGGGTTTAGATCTTAATTGTAAAGATTAGTATAGTATGATAAGCTCAAGTTCACAACACACATGTTTCACGTTTTGAATATTGGTTTTAAGTTTTTGGTTTAACCGATCTTGGTTTTCATGAATAGATTTTATATCACAATAAGTTTACATGGTTTAGTGTATATATGATTTGTTCTATATACATGCATGCTTCTATTGCTTAAACAAACTTAGTTTGATATTCTATTTCATGTGTTTTATGTTTTGGTATTTTTATCAAAACATTATTTTGGACTTAATGACAAAAATCATGATATATATATGTTTCTTGTATATTGAATTTCTATTCATATACAATATGCTTCAAAGTGTTTAAATATCATATTTTTGTATTTGGATGAGTTTTAGACAATATGTATTTTCTATTCAAAATACAAGGTTTTAGAAAATACGGTTTTTGGTTTTTGGCAAAATTTCTATGACACAAAAATAGTCAAAAATGTTTGAAATTTGTGTTAGGATTTTTAACACAAGTTGGTATTTCAATATAAAATGATAAAACTATTTTTGTGGAATTTTAGAGATTTTGTGGATTTATTGGAATATTTTTACCACTGTTTTTCTGACCCATTTATAAGCTGACAGGCCTGGTCGGTCGACCGAAGCGGTCGACCGCACCAAGGGCCGGTCGACCGGTTCGGTCGACCGACGTGCATAGACCTGTGCACGTCTGCAGCCCAATGGGCCGGTCGACCGAAGCGGTCGACCGACGGAGAGCTGTTTGCTCTCAGGAATTTTCGGTCGACCGGACCGGTCGACCGGCAGCTGTAACGTTCGAAAATTCGAACGTTGGGCGGTCGACCGGGCCGGTCGACCGGCAGGCTATTTCTGGCATAAATTCTGTAAACGGCTAGTTTTCTAAATTGCCTATAAATACCCCATTTGCAAGAGTTTTTCTCTAAGAATTTTTGTGCGAATTTTTCCATTCTCTCAGGTGTTTTTACAGCAATCAAAATAGGTTTTTGGATTCAAATTGAACAATCTTTTTGGTGTTTTCATTAGGGTTTGAAAAATTCAAAGAAAAGGGTTTTGGGAAAAGCTTTTGAATTGAACTTCTCTATCTTGGTTTCATTTATTTCCCAAAGATTTTCTTTGAGTTGCTGGTTTCAAATCCCTTGGTTTTCTCCACTTGAGCTATAATCTACTATCTATATCTATAGGATATTTGTGTGGGAAAAGATATTGTTTGTGGTTGTTGTTTGAAACCACTTAGTTGTAAACCCATTTCTTGCTTTGTGCCATTTCCCTCATTGTGTTGAGGAGGTTGTGCAAATTGGGTTGTAAGGAGTTTTGTGTAAGCTTGGTGCTAATCCCTCAAGTTGTGAGGTGATTGTTTGTTGTATTGGAGGAGTGCCTCAAGAAGGAGGTTGAGATTGTAAGAAGGGGAGTTGGGAACTCCTTGTAATTGTGATTGCCCAAATCCTCGGTGGAGGTTCCCTTAGTGGGAGTCCTTAGTGGACAAGCTAGTGGATTGGAAATCCTTCGTGTGTCGAAGGCGGGGATGTAGAGCTGGGTGCTCGAACCTCGATAACATATCCTTGTGTTTGCGTTTGATCTATTGGCTCTCTATCTCTCTCTCTTTACTTTGTGCCTTGCATTTACTTACATTGCTCATTCATATTTGCTTGGCTTGGTTGTGTGCATCACTTGTTGATAGCACTTGAGTGTAATTTGCATTAAGTTTTTAAATTCCGCATTAAGTACACTAGATTAGCATTGTCACCTATTCACCCCCTTCTAGGTGACTTTTCAATTGGTATCAGAGCAAACGCTCCTGATATTTAGGTTTAACCACCTAGGAGTTAAGATCTTGGTTTGCTAATCTTCATTTACATTATCATTTGCACACATATTAGTTTGCACTCATGGCTAGCCCTCCTATGTTTGACCATTTTAGACTTGATGCTTGGAAGGTGGACATGACTAGGCATTTAAAAACTCTAGGTCATCTAGTTTATCAAGCCATCACTATAGAATCCCTCCCTAATAGTAGCAAGCATAAGAAGGCCAATGCATTAGCCCTTAGGACACTTCTAGCATCTCTAAATGAACATCTTTTACCTATTTTTGATCGCTATGATTCGGCTTTTGCAGTTTGGAGCATCTTGACTTCTCCCGAGCTTCCAAGGATTATCAACAACTTGAGGAGATCTAAAAGAGAAAAGTCCGGAGAGCAATGCCTCATGGTCCAAGGGAAGAACTCCCTTGAGGTACAATCGGATTCTCATATTGATGATAGCTCTAGTTCCTATTGTCATGGTTGTTTTGAAGTTCAAACTTTAAATATGGAACTTGTTCAAAAGCTTGAGAATTTGTTAGAAGAACATGATTTGTTGAAAGATGATAATCTTGTTTTGAAAAATGAATTAAAGGATTTATGTTCTAATTTTGAATTGATTTTGCAAGAGAAAGAAGAGATCACTAGTGAACGTGACTCACTACAATCTCAACTTGAACTTGCACTTAAAGAGATTGAAGATTTGAAAAACAAAAATGATTTTGATGATGTTGTAGAACACAATGAGGTTTTGTCTTCTAGATTGGATCTTGTTTTCAAAGAAAATCTTACTTTGAAAAATAAAATTGATTCAATTACAAAAGAATTGGATTTGGTTTTGATTAAAAATAAATCTTTGCAAAATGAAATTGATATGCATGTTTGCCATGATAGTGTAGCTTCTACTTCTTGCACTCCTATAGCATGTTCCACTTTGTCTTCTAGCATAGAAAATGATATAAATAATTTGAAGAAAAGTGTTGATTGTTTGGGCTCCACTTTGAGCCATTGTGCCATGAATCACACACGTTTGGAAACCTTGATTCGCAAGAAACAAGTTCCAACCTTGCATGCACACCCATCTAGGCATACACATGCTTCTCATGATCACCATCATCATATGTATGCTCACGTGTACACATGTACACATTGTGGTCGAAAAGGCCACCTTGCTAGATTTTGTTATGATCGTATTTATCATGAAAATTTAGCAACTAATTATGTTTGGGTAAAAAAAGAAACTAACCCTCGTGGACCCACAAAGAAATGGGTACCAAGATCCACCTCTTTGATGTTTGATGTAGGTGGAGGCTCTCGCATTACGTGAGAGATTTGGTGCCTTGAGGTGGATGCGTTCTAAGCCTAAAAGAAAATCATTTGGATGCTTCACACTCAAAGGAATTAGGTGGAGAGAACCACCGTGGTTTGGAAAACTAGAGATGCACCTTCATCGGTTTTGGTATCATTCTCTAACTCCTATTTATAGTTTCATGATGCTTTCATATTCATTCATTTATAGCATGTTTATAGTTTCATGATTAGTATGATGATTACCATGTTTATTAGAATTATGCTTTACATGATTAGTGATTGAGACACCCATGTTTAATATGGACCCATATTTTGTGTTCTCTTTTGTTTTAGCTATCATGTTAATCATAGATCTAATACACATGTTCTTATCATAATAATCATATGGATTTTTGTGATTGTTTTGATATTCCATGTTTTTGTTTGTCATAATTATTTTATCATGTTGATTATTGATTCTTGTGCTTCATGTTTTGACTACTTGCTTGAATGATAAGTTTTCATTAAGACTAAGATTTATACTTATACAACGAGTGAGCTACAAATAGACCTTTATATATGTTTGTGCTTGAACGCTCATTTGTATTCACTTGATGTACTAGTATAATCTAGTTTTGATGATTCTTGCATTTAACTTGTATTCATCATTTTACATGTTTTGTTTTAACTTCATGTATATGTCTATTTTGCCAAACCTTAAGATATACATGTATGCCCCTTGAGTCATTTGCTTTTCATGCAAATCTATATTTTGGACTCAATTGTGTTTAGGGATATGTATGTATACTTTTGCTTTGTCTAAACATACATATACCTTGAAGTATAAATTGACTTTTAATGAAGAGTTTAGATTTTCATGTTTTTAGGAGATTTCCTTTAGTAATGAAAATTTAGTTTTCATATGTTTTAAAGGAATTTCAATTGAGCTTGATTATCCATTTTCATGACAATGTATTTCACATTACACTTGTTCACTCAATTTATTATGTTTCTCATGATTGTGTTTTCATGAGTATGATATGGACTTTATGGAATTCGAGTGTTTAGTGATCATGTGATTTTCATGTTTCATGAAAAATATTTTTGTGTTATTCCTTGCTTGAAGGATTTCTACTAGTTTTCAAATTTTCATAAACTAGTTCATATTCTTCACTTTGGTAGTGATTTTCAAACATACTCTATTTTTAAATCCATCTTTTGAAAACCCCTACCATCGATGGGCGGTTGGATGGGAGATCATGTTCTTGTATGCTTTATAATGAAAATCCTTTTTATCTTGAACCATGATTGGGTGGTAGGTTATATGAGATATACACTTGCATTTATTGTTGTTTTCAATTGGTATCATTGAATTCTTTCAATTGGTATCGATATGACATCTTTTTGTATACTCATATATGTTTGTATTTTATATATGTATGCTTGCACTTCATATAGTATCAAATTTTCAATTGATATCTTATTTCAAGCATATGCATATTTTCATCTGGTATTTCATAAAGGGAGAGAAAACTAGTATTTCATTTTTCAAATTGGTATTTTATCTTTCAATTGATATTTTTTTTTGGTATTCCACTCCCTTGCTTTATGATAGAAAATAAAGATTTCTATTGGCAAAGAAATAATTTCAATTGGTATCTTGTGTTTTAAAGAATAATAGTTTCATTTGGTATCAAGATTTGTTTTTAAGGAAATTCAAAATTAGTATTGTTTAATTCCAATATTGGTATCTTGTTTGTTTGTTTACAATTGATAGGTTATTTGTTTACTTACTAATTGGTATCAAGATTTTCATTGGTATATGTTCTCGTTTTTGATTTCAATTGATTTGTTGTTTTTCAATTGGTATCAATATACACTTCATTGCCACATTTTTTTTTGGGTATCATATTTGTTTTAACCCTTTTTGATGATTGACAAAAAGGGGGAGAAGAATTTGAGTTTTATATGCATATTTGTGTTTGCATATAGTTTACATTTGATGAAAAGAAGCCTTGTTTATATGCATGTCTATGCATGTTTTATGTTTCATTTTTATTGGTATCAAGAGCATGTTTTGATATTGTCTTAAACACATATAAACATGTTTTAAGAACATTCATTGCATATCTTATATGTTTTATTGTTATGCATGAGTTAAGGGGGAGCTTCTTTGAAGCTTTACTTTAATCCATGCATATATAACTCCATGAGTTTTGTCATCATCAAAAAGGAGGAGATTGTTGGCCCAAAGGCTTTCCACTCTAGTTTTGATGATGACTAACTCATGTAGTTATGTGTACTAATAATCTTGTGTTTTAGTCTCAGATCATTAATCAAGATATTAGTTGGTGTTTAGCTTCAACAAGATGATTTGGAAGCTTGCACATGTTGATTCAAGAGCCCGCGCATCAAAGATGATATATTGCAATTGCTCGGTGAATCAGAGGAGTTTTTGGATCGAGTCAACTTGGAGATTGCGCTCTACAAGAAGACTTAGGTATCCATAGTTTTTAGTTTGGGTTTAGATCTTAATTGTAAAGATTAGTATAGTATGATAAGCTCAAGTTCACAACACACATGTTTCACGTTTTGAATATTGGTTTTAAGTTTTTGGTTTAACCGATCTTGGTTTTCATGAATAGATTTTATATCACAATAAGTTTACATGGTTTAGTGTATATATGATTTGTTCTATATACATGCATGCTTCTATTGCTTAAACAAACTTAGTTTGATATTCTATTTCATGTGTTTTATGTTTTGGTATTTTTATCAAAACATTATTTTGGACTTAATGACAAAAATCATGATATATATATGTTTCTTGTATATTGAATTTCTATTCATATACAATATGCTTCAAAGTGTTTAAATATCATATTTTTGTATTTGGATGAGTTTTAGACAATATGTATTTTCTATTCAAAATACAAGGTTTTAGAAAATACGGTTTTTGGTTTTTGGCAAAATTTCTATGACACAAAAATAGTCAAAAATGTTTGAAATTTGTGTTAGGATTTTTAACACAAGTTGGTATTTCAATATAAAATGATAAAACTATTTTTGTGGAATTTTAGAGATTTTGTGGGATTTATTGGAATATTTTTACCACTGTTTTTCTGACCCATTTATAAGCTGACAGGCCTGGTCGGTCGACCGAAGCGGTCGACCGCACCAAGGGCCGGTCGACCGGTTCGGTCGACCGACGTGCACAGACCTGTGCACGTCTGCAGCCCAATGGGCCGGTCGACCGAAGCGGTCGACCGACGGAGAGCTGTTTGCTCTCAGGAATTTTCGGTCGACCGGACCGGTCGACCGGCAGCTGTAACGTTCGAAAATTCGAACGTTGGGCGGTCGACCGGGCCGGTCGACCGGCAGGCTATTTCTGGCATAAATTCTGTAAATGGCTAGTTTTCTAAATTGCCTATAAATACCCCATTTGCAAGAGTTTTTCTCTAAGAATTTTTGTGCGAATTTTTCCATTCTCTCAGGTGTTTTTACAGCAATCAAAATAGGTTTTTGGATTCAAATTGAACAATCTTTTTGGTGTTTTCATTAGGGTTTGAAAAATTCAAAGAAAAGGGTTTGGGAAAAGCTTTTGAATTGAACTTCTCTATCTTGGTTTCATTTATTTCCCAAGATTTTCTTTGAGTTGCTGGTTTCAAATCCCTTGGTTTTCTCCACTTGAGCTATAATCTACTATCTATATCTATAGGATATTTGTGTGGGAAAAGATATTGTTTGTGGTTGTTGTTTGAAACCACTTAGTTGTAAACCCATTTCTTGCTTTGTGCCATTTCCCTCATTGTGTTGAGGAGGTTGTGCAAATTGGGTTGTAAGGAGTTTTGTGTAAGCTTGGTGCTAATCCCTCAAGTTGTGAGGTGATTGTTTGTTGTATTAGAGGAGTGCCTCAAGAAGGAGGTTGAGATTGTAAGAAGGGGAGTTGGGAACTCCTTGTAATTGTGATTGCCCCAAATCCTCGGTGGAGGTTCCCTTAGTGGGAGTCCTTAGTGGACAAGCTAGTGGATTGGAAATCCTTCGTGTGTCGAAGGCGGGGATGTAGAGCTGGGTGCTCGAACCTCGATAACATATCCTTGTGTTTGCGTTTGATCTATTGGCTCTCTATCTCTCTCTCTTTACTTTGTGCCTTGCATTTACTTACATTGCTCATTCATATTTGCTTGGCTTGGTTGTGTGCATCACTTGTTGATAGCACTTGAGTGTAATTTGCATTAAGTTTTTAAATTCCGCATTAAGTACACTAGATTAGCATTGTCACCTATTCACCCCCTTCTAGGTGACTTTTCAAGGCCTTGTAGAGGCTATTAGATTCATGTGGATTATCAAGTAAGTGGTTAGATGGTTAGTGGTTAGTAGTTAGATTGCCATGAGAAGAAAAATTAGCTAAGCATCATGTAGAAGATGGAGAAAATTACAATAGAGAAGAAAGGAGTCACTTTTGCATAGATTGTCACCATCTATTGCATCAATCTCTCTATTTCTCTCTCTGAATCTCTCAGCCCTAATACATGATCTAAAAATGAAATGAAAATACAAAAGAAAAGCAAAGAAAATAAGGACACCTACACTAAAAGAGAGAAAATCTAACCTATTTCTCAATCTGCTTCCGTTTCGGGTCTCTGCAAGGCTATTTATAGGCAAAAGAAGACTCTGGAAGGCGAGACGAGGCCATGCATCAAAAATCAAAGTGTGGGCCCACCATATTGCCGCGAAAACGCAGGTTTTGCTGCATTTTCGTGGCAAAACAAGGGACTTAGGTCCCTGATTTTGGTGCCTGGGTTTGTCTCACTTCGACGACCTGCCAGATATTTTTTGATTTGGTTATTGACGTCCAGATTCTTGTTAGACACCCGTCAATGTCAAGATTCAATGTATCTTTTAGAAACTCTCTAGCTTGGCCTCTAAGAAAACCGGATTTAATTTCCCGAAAATGGGTTTAATTAAGCTCTTTTTACTCCCTTGCCTCTAAACTCTTGATTATCTGCAAAGTAATCAAAACGCAGTTAGAAATGATATTTTATTCATAAATCGGTAGAAAAATATGATATAATAATACAAAATTGTAGACTAATCACACCCCCATACTTATCTTTTTGCTCATACCGAGCAAAACAAGAAAAAGAAAAATTATACTACAAATGTTATTACACCACTTTCGTAGGTGACGCCATTGCACTGAGCGTATGCAATAAGCCGCTAAACCTCTAGGTTACCCCTAGAGAAGAGTTTTGTCTCCTGAAGGTTTTGAACAAATTGCACTGTTCGAAAGGAGGAAATGGATTGAGCTAGAGGTCAGAGTAAACAATTTAAGTCCTTGTGCTAATGTTCAAACTCTAATATGTATGTAAAATTATTTTGCTCCTTCGAATTATCGTTTGTAGCAAAAGCTATAACAGGTCATATCCACAGGGAGGGCTTGCGATGGAAGCTTTCACAGTTCTTTATGTTTTAGATTTTGGAAAGAAAGTGAAGGTTCTTTTTTATTCAAGAATCAGAAAACAAAACAAAGTGAAAATAAAATGATGTTGTAGTGTTTAAGAAAAGAAAAATGGAAGCGAGGAAAATGGAATGAAAATGGTGAAGTTGGAAAAAGAGAAGAATGGATCTTGTAAGAAAAAGAAAGATTTAGAAAAGAGTTTTAATTCGATGGAAAAAATATTATGACTAATTAACACTCTACACTACTAACTTAATAATCTCGTTGGGTGACTTGTGCCTCATGTAGATTCATTGGCAATTATCTATCTTGCTTTGTCAAGTCAATAAGTTGTCCAAAATTGTGGAAATGTTCTCATCTTAGCTTGGTTAGGTGGCCTCTTTGGATCATCGGCTCCCAATAGGTTCATAAGAATGAAACTTAGGAATTCACACTTTAGATATGCTTAACAAGAATGTAAGATTCATTAAATCATCAAAATCATAGTTAGCTAGCATCAAATAAGAAGCTAGTACAATAAGTGTTAGCATACTGAAGTGATCCATCTTCATGTTCCATCAAGGCTCTTGTTAAAGAAACAAGGCTCTAAATGAGGCACACATGAATCATATGGAAGTTATATCAAAACCTTCACTAAGATTAGAAATAATACTCATCTTCATTGGGAATTAAGAGACTTGTTAGATACAAGACTAGAAATGTAAACATCCAATGAGTCATATGAGTTAGCATCACCTAAGAGGTAGTAGTTAGTAGTATTAGAAGTTAGTTAGTCATGTTAGAAGATTAGTTATCCATGGAAAAGAAAAGCACGGAAGAAGATATAGTAAAATAAGTGCAAGGAAATAAAGAGCTTGAAAGTAAATGGCAATAAAGCAAGAAAATTAGAGAAAGGAGAACTTGAGCTTTTGTATTTGAATCTCACTCTTCAATTATAGAAACCACTCTCTCACTCTTTCTCTCTCTCTTTTCTGGATCTAAAAGGAGAGATGAAAAATACAATAGACAACTAAAGAGAAACCTAAAGAAATCCTAAATTCTCTCCTAAAATACTAGCTATCCTCTCCCTTCTCTGCAGAGGCCCTGAGGGTCTTTATATAGGCCTCAGGAGCTAATCGCTAACAATTGTAGCCACACCGTTGCGCCAGCGATCGCTCTAACATGCTGTTACTGTTCAGGTGCCCAGCTAGAGCTTCCAAAATCATAGAAATATCCCATGGTTCATTACAGATTTGGTCTTCCTTGATTTGGGCTCTTAAAAACTCTTTTAAATCCTTGAAAAATCCAAGATTTGGGCCTTCTTCTCCACTAAAGAATGGACCTAAAAAAATAAGAGAGGTAACCATTAAAAAACCTTTTTTTATTAATAAAATGCATGGCAATGTGATTAAAAATGATGCAAAATAAAACTCCAATTACACCCTCATACCTAACTTCATCCTCGAGCAAAATAAGCAAAGAAAAAGAGAAAACCTTAACTACATTATTACACCACTTTTGTAGGTGACAAGATTGTACTGAGCATGTGCAATAAGCCATTAAATGTCTAGGTTACCCTAGAGGAGTGCTGTCTCCTGAGGGTTTTTAGCAGATTGCACCCACAAAATCCAAAGAAAAAGAAAAATGTTAGTGATTTTCAAAAAAAAAGGAGAAAGAAAGTTTATGATCCATTTTTACAAGAATTTAGGTGATCTTTCAGTTTTAGGTTATCCTAAACTTTTCCTTCTTATTATAAGTCTCCATTTGAAGTTTTATCTTCAACTTAGGTTAAGGGGCCGTTTGTTTCGCGTAAAAGTCCGTAATTCGTAAATGACTTACAACTCAGTTACAACTACGACGTTTGTTTGGACCGTAATTCGTAAAAGACTTACACAACCCAATTACCCCTCACTTGCAACCCAATTACCACTCACTTACAGCCTAGTTATAGTTAATTTTGTGGTCATGCAAATTTGTATTATTTTTTTTGTTAATATTAAATTTTTTAATATTTAACATTTTTAATATTTATTTGCAATATTAAAACTTTTTAAATCACCAAATAGTTAATTTTGTTATAAACTTTTTCACTTACGACTTACACATTACGACAACCAAACACCGTAAAGTACAATACACTTTTCCACTTACAACTTTATATTACCAACCAAGCACCATAAAGCTTATATGCATGTAACTCATTTACAAATGTAAAGAATTTTACCAATTACAACTTATGAATTACGGCCAATTATGACAACCAAACAGACCATAAGTTTCAAAATTGGAGAGAACTAGATTTTGTATCAAGCCTAACATATATACATTTATATGTATGAGGAATTATTCTTAGACTATGGTACATTTTTATATTTTATTATCTTTTTAATTATTATTTTTATTTAAATATATATATTTACACTTATTTATTTACTTAGCTTCATTAGACTTTCTAATTTACCCATATAGCGAACATTTTACCAATGGCTCCTAGACCAGATGGTCTTAGGGTGCCAGATGAGGATACATTCCTAAGGTTTAAGGACTCGAGTAAACTAGGCCACGAATGCTAAGGACTCAACCACCTTTAGGCATGACTGGTTATGCTTCTTAAGGCACAACTAACTAGCTTAATTGGTGATCAAGTTTTTATTAATTTCTAATGCATCTTTTTTTATTATATATATATATATATTATATATATATATATTTTTATATAAATAAAGGTACTAAGACTTTGATTAATCCCTCAACATGTAAATGTATATGATGCTTAAAAAAATTCAAAATCTGATTATCTTTCTATTTTCCTTTCATAACCTAAAGATCCAGCAATTCTTCTTATTTTAACTTATATCAAGAAATCCTAGTTTAAAATTTTCCTAATTCCTAAGATCAAGTCAATTCTCTAAAAATGGATCACAGAAAATATTTTTTTATATATATTATTTTTTTCTTTTTATATATAAGAAAATTAAAATCTAAGAAAATTCTAGAAAATCAAAATCTAAGTTAGTTTTAAAAATCAAAAATCCTAAAAACGAAAAAAATCTATATTAGTATCTACCCACACATAACTATCTCATGCATTGTCCCTAATGTATGCAAATAAAATACATGCATGAAATAGGTAAAGAAAAGATATCACACCTCCTACAGCTCGGACCAGCTGTGGTGCTTGGACTGGCCGACTGTGACCTCCGTAAACCCTCCTCTATATGGTCCAGACAAGTGGTCTGCTCCTCCATCTGTTTTCTCAGCCTTATTTGCCCCTTAAAAATTTTCTTCATGCCTTTCCATATGGTAGACATGAAAGCTTTAGAATCAGTGGGTGAGGGTTGCTACCAAAAGACAAGGTCATCATCCTCCTCCAAGAGTTCCTCAAAAAAGAACTCTACTTGGGCATCTTTGGTTTGGACACTAGGGGTCCAAACAGCATGTAGACAACTATTATAAGCACTCATTGCCCATTCTAGTGCAACAAATACTCTATCATAAGAATCAAAGACATTGTCTGATAAGAAATTCTTACACAGACGAGTTACCAATACAGGATGTGAGTATTTGGAGTCGCGCGTGCGCGTGGAGTTGGTGATGAGAAAGTTAAAGATGATAGTGTTGATACAAACTGTGTGCTCCCTTGTCATAAGATCATGGATAATCTGCAGCACTGGCCTATTAAAAAGGTAATGTGGTGAAGGTCAAGGATATTGCGTTGGATACAGCGTCTAACGCAATGTATGTTATGAAAAGTGGTACAGGCTTTGAGCTCTCTATCTTGTTCAGTGTAGCGAGCTCCCATCATGGTCATATACTCAATCAAAGGCAGGGGGCCGCTATGGTACAGGTTGCTGGGGACTTGCGTGTAGTCCTCTAATATGTCAACAGTGACAATGGTATCCCCAGTAGCCAGATGTACCATGAATTAGTGGGTATCAAGATCAATTGTGGCTTGGTAAAGATTAGTATAAAATAGCTTAACAAGCCCTGGGCAATAGTAGGCCTCATATTCAGAATTATCACACACCAAGGTATACCAATTCTATTCTCTAATCCTATCTAGAAATACATGGCCATATCCATTAACATCACTAAAGAGCCTAGAGAAATCTTTCTCAGCAAATACAGTGGGTGCCATGGATTAAAATTCGAAGGAAAAGAGAGAAAATCGCAAACCTCCCCCAGAATACGTGAGGGGAAACCAAGATTGGATTGCACAGAGCAATCTATAGAGAGATCTGCAGAGCGTGTTGCAGATCTGAGATCTACAGATGAAATCGATCATTGGAAAATTGGGCGGTGCACAGGACTCCTCAAGACAATGTCGGATCCGCATCCCTGGCCAAGAAAACACGGCAGTAACAGGGAGGCAGAGGCTGGGAATTTTTCTCTGGCAGCGCGCTCGTCTCTCCTTCTCAGATCTGCTCAAAGGATTTAGGTTAGGGAACAAGAGAGGGGTGGAGAGTATTTATAAAGGCCTGAGAAGGCTGGGTTACCTTATTTGCCCCTTGGTAAAAACATAATTTAATTTCCTATGGTTTATTTTTGGTTTTGATTGGTTAAAATGGGTATACATAGGAGAGAAAACCTAGGTGCCGTTTTGTACTTAAGTCCTTTATTATTTTTATTTTGTTTTCTCGCTTTTTTCTTTTTTATTATTATTTTCTTTTTATATATTTTTTCTTTTTATTATATTATTTATTTTTCTTTGTTTTATTTTATTATTTATAAAAGGTACAAGGCAGGTCCCAAAAGATTTACAATGAATACCAGGGGAAATTGAAAGAAGGGCCTACAAAGACCCAGTTCAAGAACCTTGTGTGACTTTGACTCCGTGGTGTAGAATGTTTTTAGTCTTTGGCCATTGACTTTGAAAATGCTACCATTCTTGGGATCTGAAATCTCAATAGCACCATGAGGGAAAACGGTATGTACAAGATACGGTCCTGACCACCTGGTCTTTAGTTTACCAGAGAAAGGGTGGATTCTGAAGTTACACAACAGAACTTTTTATCCAGGGACAAAATTCTTCCGATTAATGGATCTGTCATGGAAGAGTTTCGTTCTGTGTTTAGAAATTTGAGCATTATCGTAAGCTTCATTTCGAATCTCTTCTAGCCTAGAAATCTACAACTTTCTCAAAGTCACCGACTTTCTTTAGGTCAAAGCTTAGCTGTTTAATCGCCCATAATGCACGGTGCTCAAGCTCCATGGGCAAATGGCATGGTTTTTAAAATATAATTCGATATGGAGACATACCGAGGACAGTCTTGTAGGCGGTCCGATAAGCCCATAAAGCATCAACAAGTTTGATGGATCAGTCCTTACGATTCTGTCCTATAGTTTTCTCCATTATGAGTTTTATTTTTCTATTTGTAACTTTCACTTGCCCATTTGCCTGAGGGTGGTAAGCCGTGGATAATTTATGAGAAATGGAGTATTTCTGCATTAGGGCTTCAAAAGCCCAGTTGCAGAAATGACTCCAGTTTTTACTAATTATCGCGCGGGGGCTCCGAAGCGCAAAATGATGTTTTCTCTTAAGAATTTTATGACAACTTGGTTGTCATATGTTCTGGTTGGAACAGCTTCAGCCCACTTAGAAACATAGTCTACAGCTACCAAAATGAATTGGTTGCCGTAAGACATAGGAAAGGGTCCCATGAAATCAATGCCCCACGAGTCAAAAATTTCTACTTCCAAGATTGGTATAAGGGCATCATGTTTTTGCGTGTAATTTGACCCATCATTTGACATTTGGCACAGAGTTTGCAAAAAGTATGAGAGTCCTTGAAAAGAGTGGGCCAGTAGAAACCACTCTGAAGGGCTTTCTCGGTAGTCTTTCGTGGACCAAAGTGTCCACCACAAGCTAACTCGTGACAAAATATCAAAACGCTTTGATGTTTATCCTCAGGAAGACACATTCTAATGATCTGGTTAGGGCAATATTTGAATAGATATGGTTCATACTAAAAGAAAAATCGTATTTGCATCAAAAAGCGGTGCTTGTTCTAATTTGACCAGTTTGAAGATGTTCGCCCGGTTGCAAGGTAGTTTGAAATATCAGCATACCGGGACTTTTTACACATCATGAAGATGTGTTCTTTAGAAAATCTTCATTTATTGTATCATCTTCATTGGTGCATTGGAAATCCTTGAAAGGTGATCAGCCACCACAGTTGACACTCTAAAAAAGACAAGATTCTTGACTGGCCTGAACAATGTCTAACTTGTTGACATTTACAAAAGACAAGTGACAGACAAGCTGACGACCAGTTTTTACCCGTCTCTGAGGGACAAATCAGCGACTTGAATTCTACTGATCCAGTGAAGCAGACAGTGAGCCCAGATTGTCTTTGGATAGACCTAAGCAGGTCTAAGATGCTAAGTTAGCTCAACACTTAGCATCACATGAGCCCGAGGGGATAGCTTCACTTGAGAGGCTAAGTTTGTCTAACTTCGCCTTGAAGCTGTTCAAAGCTCTATCAGTGAGTTAACTCACAGCTTCGCCTGAAGTGCTCAGTTTCGCCTTGAAGCTGTTCAAAGCGCTATCAGGGAGCTAACTTACAGCTTTGCCTGAAGTGCTCAGTTAACTCCGCAGAGAGTTAGCTTCGCTCGAAGCCACACGCAACCCGCAGAAGGATGTTCAGTAGTTTCGCCACAGATGTTTATCCAGCTCCGCTGAAGAGCTTTCTTCTGACTTCGCCAGATGTTCATTCCAGCTCCACTGTGAGCTCGACGCGACAGCTCCACTGCGGGTCTTTTATGATCACCTTTGACCAATTAAATCTCCAGATGAGATCAAATATATTCAAGATCAAATCTAATCAAGATCAAATCTGAGATCAAATTTGACAGTTGTTTACCATAATCTCTTGACTCTCCTAAAATAAGTAAGAAGATCAGGGGAGATCCTTTAAATATTTAAAAAGAATCAAAACAGATCAAGAGATTGACGCTACCTGCTATTCCTAGCTTCGCAGAAGTTGATTCTAGCCCGCGGCAAGGCTACTTTCCAGATTTAAATAGATTGACTCAATCTGTTTTCATATTTTTAAGGGACAATTATACCCCTGCTCTCCCTATAAATAGCCCACCAGAGGCATACGAATAGAGGGATACAAACACCCGCACAGGCAAAGAGACGCACAAAGAGAGACGGCTAAACAGAGATCTATTCTCTTGCTTTCAAGAATTCAGAGAACTGCTTCTCTAATCAGGGTGCTGATATCCTAAGATCTTCCTCTCAAGGAATCTCCAAAACTAGGAGAGAAGGAATTCCCAAGTGGAGGTAGTTGGAGAATTAACAAGAGGCTTCTACCAACCTTCTGTTCTCCGATTCCCCAAACCAGGCGAGAAGGGAATCCCATCGATCGTATCGTCAAAGGGACAAAGTGGTCGCGCGCTGACCAGACTCCTATCGACACACTTATCTAGGATCTCAGAGGCGATCTACTTGTAATCTTTTAGAATACTTATAATTTAGCTTCTCGACCCTTTTTTGTAAGTTTTCCCCTTTTGCAAAATCAATGGAAAATAAGATGGCGACTCCGCTGGGGAGGCAATTCTCCACTGTTGAGAATTAAGTGTCGCAATGCGACGAACAGACCTTCGGGTCTACTTCTGAATTCAAAAAAGCTGGTGTGGCCAGAGCCCCTCTAGCTAAATCTTCAAAGCAAGTCTCTGTGGAGACAGATGAGGCTCTCTGCGAGCCTACCATAGTCTTCTGGCGCAACAAGGAAGCAGGTCCGCTATGCAAGGGTTAGAATCTTTAGCCTGTTACCTTCGAAAACCTAGTCGTTCACTTCGACCATGAAAAATTTGAAGAACTCCTCTCTGGGGGTGGTCTAATGCTCCATGCATGAAAGCATAGAAAGGTCTCGATGGCCAAGGTTTCAGAGCAGAAACTGAAAGCAGAATCCTTCCAACACCTCCCAGCCTCGCGTGTGGCTAGTCAGGCTTCCTGCGAACCTAAGTCTCCTCTTCCAAAGCAGATGTGGAGGCCAAAACAGAAGGCTCTGTATGAAGTCTCAGGCATAGCTGCGCCATAAGTTCGTCTCTCTCGTAAAGAAAAAGGCAAGATGCCTTCCTGCTTCATCAAGACTGTCAGCCGCGAAGTTACGACGACGATCATGCCTTCGCCTAATTCAGGAGCAGTAACTCCTCGCGCCAGCCTTGTTCTTATGAGCGAAGCTAATGATATAGTACCTCAGGGTACGTATGGAGTTCGCAGTCGCGAAGTTGGAACCAAAGCACCACAATGTGCTAAACTCGCTCTTTGTAGCGAAGCTACGGGATTGCCCCTAAGTGCTAATAGCGGTGCTTTTGCAGCTTCAGCGCCTAAGGACATTTCCAAAACTTTTAGCCGCAAATTTATTGCCAAAGCACTATCTAGGGCTAATCACCTTCGTAGCAACATAGCGGATAAAGTACCACAGCGTGCTTCGCTCCCAGTTCATCTAGCGCTAAGCTCGCCCTTCGTAGCGGAGCTAAGGGATCGTCCCTAAGTGTTGACAGCGGTGCCTATGCAGCTTCAGCACCCAAGGACATTCCAAGGATCTTAGTCGTGAAGTTAGAGCTAAAGCACTATTTAGTGCTAATTACTTCTGCAGTGATGAAAAGAACATGGCATCATTCTATGCGCAAATTTAGAGCCTCTGTGCTGGATCGTTTAGGCCCAACTGAGTCTGACTTGCGGGAATTCTTGACAAGCAAGCGGAAGTCGGAATCTTTCCAAACTTCTCCAGATTGGCTTATATGAGAAGATTCATCGCAAATCTCTCGGGTCGCTGTCAACCGTTCACCCAACTAATAAAAAAGGGTGTTTCCTTTATATGGGATCAAGCTTGTCAGGAAGCTTACGAGGATATAAAGAAATATCTCACAAAACCTCTAGTCTTAGTAGCTCTCACATCAGGGAAACCGTTCCTGCTTTATGTGAAAGCTATGGACCATTCTCTTGGTGCCCTGCTTGCTCAAAAAGATGACAATGATCATAAATAGGCTATTTATTATCTGAGCAGGACTCTGATAGGGGCAGAATCTCGCTATAATCCTATTGAGAAGGAGTGCTTAGCTCGTCTTTGCCATTCAGAAGACACGACATTATTTGGTCGGCCAAACCATACATGTCATTTCCAGAGTGAATCCTTTGCGTCTTCTCATAACGAAGCCAGGATCATTGAATTCAAGATTAGCTAAATGGGCACTTCTTTTGTCTTAACACGACATGCTCTTTATCCCTCAAAAGGCGGTTAAAGGCCAGACCCTTGCAGAGTTCTTGGCTGCTCATCCAATTCCGAAAAACTCAAAACTTTATGAAGACATTCCAGATGAAGTCTTTGAATCCAATGTAACTTCAGAGGATGAAGTTTGGCAGGTGTTCTTCGATGGAGCATCACGATAGGCCCTAAAGGCAGGATCGTTGCCGGCGTGGGTTTGTTTATCTCTCCGCAAAATCACGTCCTTCCTAAAGCGTTTTCTCTGACGGAATCATGCTCCAACAATGTAGCAGAATATAATGCTCTACTTATTGGTCTTCAGCTCGCCCACGGAATGGGGGTATGCTACCTTGAAGCTTACGGCAATTCAAAATTGATTATCAATCAGGTTAAAGGTGAATATGAGGTCCGTCACGAGGATTTGGTACCCTATTATCACGCAGTCATCGAAATGGCTAATCTGTTTGATGGCTTGCACATCGGGCACGTATCTCGATCTCAGAATACTAAGGCGATGCTCTTGCTGCATTAGCAACAACGCTAGCCTTGCCAGTCGACACCGAGTATCACCTTACAGTGGCGACTCGATACCTTGTCTGCTCTAAACATATGTTAAGAACCAGAGAGGTCTATAATATGTCGACGCATCTTGAGCTGAGAGATTGGTGATTTCCTTTCATCGACTATGCTCTACATGGTCTGCTGCCAGACAATCCTAAAGAAGCGGCATCTATCAGACGAAGGTCTCTCCATTTTTACTATGACCCAACTCTGAAGACACTTTACCGTCGTTCATATGACGGTGTCCTCCTCCGTTGCCTTTCTAATTCAGAGGCGCATGAAGTACGTAAAGAAGCACACGACGGCATATGCGGGCTCATCAGCCAGGTCCAAAACTCAAAGACAGATTGCACAGGCTTGGATATTATTGGCCAACTATGATAGCCGATGCAATCCAATATGCACGAAGGTTTAAAGCATGCCAAATTCATGCGGACTTCATACACCAGCCTCCGGAGTTGCTCCACCCAACTGTTGCTTCATGGCTATTTGAAGCATGGGGAATCGATGTCGTAGGGCCAATCAGCCCCTCTTCGATAAAATGACACCAGTTTATCCTGACGATAACTGATTACTTTTCAAAGTGGGCAAAGGCCATACCACTGGTTGAAGTCAAAACTTCCAACGTGATTAATTTCATCAAACACCATGTCATCCATCGATTCGGTGTCCCTAGGCGGATCATCCATGATAGCAGTCCCTAATTTGCAAGCCAGGTATTCTATCGGTTCTGTGATAAATACCGAATTCAGAATGTGGCATTAACTGCTTATAATCCCTCGCTAATCGCTTGGCGGAAGCATTCAACAAAACAATCATTAAGTTACTCAAAAAGTTCGTCTCCTCGAATAAGCGAGATTGGAATGAGAAGCTTGGTGAATGCCTTTGGGCTTATCGAACCACGGTTCGGACCCCGATAGGCAACACGCCTTTTTTCCTGGTATACGGGTGTGAAGCAGTCATACCGTTAGAAATCCAGACGCCGTCATTACGAGTCGCTCTGATCACTAAGATCACATTGTTGGCCCAAAAGGTTACACTCTCCATTTGTTTAGAGTTTTGATGATAACAAAACAAATAAGAGCTAGTTGGTACTAATAAGTTTGTTCAAGATAAGTTTCAGGTTTTGTTCCATGTTTGGAAGCCATTGCTTAGCTATTGCAAGATCTTCTAGGTTCATAGATCAAAGAAGGCTTATGGCACATCAAGGAAGGATCATAGAAGAGAAGGCTCTAGCAAGACTTTATATGGCTCAAGACTTCAAGATTGATTAAGATAATTCATTAGTTTTGTTTCTAGTTTTTGTAGTTTTGTTAAGGGATAGTGAATAGGATTGAAGCTCCAACACACACGTTTTTGCGCACATGCCTTTCCTAGATATATTCCCTATAAAGATATACAAAATATTTTAATATAAAGTCTTCTGTTTATAAACTCTATTTTAAGCATTATACATGTTTCATATCAAAAATATTTTATTACATATCAAAATCTCCTTAAAACTGTGCTTGAGTTTCAGCTTTTGGCCTGAGCCGGTCGACCGACCGGTCGACCGTCGCTATGTCAGGTCAAACCGGTCGACCGACCCAGTCGACTAGAATTTTGTCTGTTTTGATGTATCAGTGTGCATGTTTATCGGTCGATCGGACTGTCGACCGAAACCTTCGGTCGACCGGGCGGCTGGCCGACTGAAGAGGTGTAACTTTCTGTTTGTTTCGGCCGACCGGGCAGTCGACCGATAGCCTGCAATGGCTCTTTTTATTTGAATCCCGGTCGACCGGCCAGCCGACCGAGGTAGCCGTTTCAGCCATAACAGCTAGTTTTTTAAACACATTTTAATTGGTGTTTTTCGTTTCTAAACGTATTTAGGGGATATTTTATGTGTCAAAATCTTCCTTATTGATATTATATGTGTTTACCTTTTGATCCCTAGCCCTATCCTATAAATTGTGGTGATTAGGGTTATGTTTGATACAACAACAAGAAAGAAAAAGATACAACAAGCTATATACAAAAGTTTCAAAGTCTTCAAAAGTTTTCAAGAGAGTTTGGTCCTTGGTTTTTGTGCTGAAGATTCTCTCATCGCTAAAGTTTCATTTTCTAAACTCTCTCTAGTTCATTTCCTTTTTCATTTACACTATTTTGAGCTTCAATACTAATCATTACTCCACAGGGCTCTTGTAAGGGAAAGAGGCGTTTACAAAAGATAGTTTGTGATCTTTTTATCACCAAGAGATAACTTGTACTTAAAATTGTGGAGTTGGGTACTCCGTTGGTTGTAATTCTTTGTGATATTATAGTGGTTAGAAATCCTTCTGGGTGAAGGCGGGGACGTAGAGCTGGGTGCTCGAACCTCGAAAAAATTCTTCGTGTTTGCGTTTGGTTTATTATTACTTGCTCTTAATTCTTGCTAACTTTATATTCATTGTTTAATCTACTTGTTTCATATTCTCTTTATAACATTGTACTTGCTCTTCATTTTCATAGTTATATTCACTTGTTGCATATTCACTATTGTCAATCAAATACTCATACAATGAGATTGCATTGCGCACCTCCAACTCATATCAAGAGGAATCAGGAGGAAGAAGTTCAGAACCCTTCACGGGATATTCGGCTTCTAGTCTTGTTTTGGGTAGATTGTTGCATCATAAATTTTTAAGTTTGCATTGATTAGCATAATCACCTATTCACCCCCCTCTAGGTGATTTTCAATTGGTATCAGAGCTTGAACTCTAGGTTTGGCTTAACATCCTTAGAGAGATCCTTAAAATTTGCTAATCAACATTTGCATTCATCCATTCATTCACTAGTAAACATGGCCGATAACATCAAAACCCCTCCTAAATTTGATGGACTTAATTTTCCTATTTGGAAGGTTAGGATGACTATCTTTTTACAATCTTTAGGTAGCTTGGTTGCAAAAGCCTTGACCAAACCCTATGTTAGACCCGATAGTGATGAGAGCACATGGTCCGACTTTACCTTTAGAGAATATGAGGCTAATTCAAAGGCCCAAAATTCCCTCCTAACCGCCTTGAATGAGGATGACCTTACACGGGTAATTCATTGCCAATCCACCTATGAGATTTGGCAACACTTGTTGGTCACATACGAGGGGACATCACAAGTCAAGAGAGCCAAGATAGATCTCTTGAGGTCCCAATATGAATCCTTTAAAATGATTGATGATGAATCTATTGATTGTATGATTACAAGGTTTACTAAAATCACCAATGCTCTTTCTTCTTTAGGTGATGATATTTCCAATGACCAAAAGGTGCGAAAAGTGATTCGGGCTCTTCCTTCATCATGGGAGATAAAGGCCACCACCTTGAAAGAATTGAACGACAAGGATGAAATGGACCTCATGAGTCTCATTGGGAACTTAAAGACCCATGAGATGGAAAAGAAGGCAAGAGAAGAGGCCGCTCCGCTAAAGAAGAAGTCCATAGCCTTCAAATCGTCATCCACTCTTGAAGACGATGAAGAAGATGAAGAAGAAGATGAGGAGCTCTCTCTTCTTATGCGAAACGTCAAAAGGATGTACCGGAAGAACAAGCTCAACTTCCGAAGAAAATTTGAAGGTAAAGAGGAGAGAAGAATTATTTGCTACAATTGCCGAAAACCCGGACATATCATGGCCGATTGTCCGGATTTCAAGAAGAAGATGACTTCCTCTTTCAAGCCAAAGAATCCGGTGGAAAAGAAAGCCTACAAAGGCACATGGGATTCGGAAAGCGAATCCGAAGACAAGGTAGACACGGCGAACATGTGTTTCATGGCAAACACACCAAAGGTAACCCCACAACCTCTTGATGAAGATGATGAATTATCTAAAGAAGTTATTGTACATGCTTTTGTTGAACTCTCCGAAACATATGATAATAAAAAGATTGAGTGTTCAAAATTGGAAAAGGAAGTTGCTTTTCTAAAAAATCAACTTGCTATGGTTTCTAAAGAAAAAGATGAAATTTCTTTCAATCTCATTTCTATCCAAAAAGAATTTAGTGCTTATAAAGTTGCTTGCAAAGCAAAATTTCCTAAGATTGATGAAAAAGAAATTTCTTCTTTAAAAACTAAAATGGTTGATTTTGAGAAGGTTTTGAAAGATTGTGCTTTTAACACTAAGAAACTTGAAGAAAAGTTTTCTAAAAAGCACACTTCTCATGCTAAAGATTCTTCTGTAAAGATTTCTCATGCTCACACTTCACACAACACTCATGTTAAATCCACACATGCTCACAAGTCTCACACTCACTATGCTTTCAAATATGGTAGAGTGTATAGATGTACTTATTGTGGTAAGAATGGACATTTGGCTAAGTTTTGTTATGATCAAGTAAATAGATCAAATAATCTTGTTTGGGTTCATGGCACTAACCCTTTAGGACCCAAGAAAATGTGGGTACCAAAATCAAGACCTAAGCTATTTTATGTAGGTACACACCAAAGCTCCAAGACGTAAGGAGCGGTGGTACCTTGATAGTGGTTGTTCGAGACACATGACATGGGATATCAACAACTTTACAACCCTATCAAGGTACGTGGAAGGTGGCACCGTCACCTTCGGGGATGACTCCAAAGGAACTATCATCGGGATAGGTAACATTCAAGTTGGTGCATCTCCTATTATAGAAAATGTTGTTCTTGTTGATGGTTTAAAACATAATTTGCTTAGCATAAGTCAACTTTGTGATCGTGGACTTAAAGTTGGTTTTGATGATTCTTCTTGCAAGATTTTTTATTGCAAAACCAATGATTGTATTCTCACCGGATTTCGTGATGATAATGTTTATATTATTGACATGTTTAATTTGGATTGTTCTACTAAATGCTTGAACGTTTTTGATGAAAATTCTTGGCTTTAGGACATGCATCTTTTGAACATCTTTCTAGGATTAATTCTAAGGAATTGGTGAAGGGTATTCCTTACTTGAAATTTGAGAAAGACAACATTTATAGTGCGTGCCAACGTGAGAAACAAACCAAGTCTTCTTTCAAACCAATCAAGGATATCATGTCAACAAGGCCATTAGAATTAATTCATATGGATCTTTTTGGACCAACTAAAACTAAAAGCTTAAATGGTAGTAGATATGCATTTGTCTTAGTTGATGATTTTTCCCGATTTACTTGGGTTTTCTTTTTGGAAAATAAAGATCAAACTTTTTCTCATTTCAAGATTTTTCGAAAAAGGGTTGAAAAAGAAAAAGATTTTTTGATTTTGAAAATAAGGAGTGATAGAGGTGGTGAGTTTGTTAACCAACTCTTCATGACTTATTGTGATGAAAAGGGAATCAAGCATGAAATGTCATGTCCTAGAACTCCACAACAAAATGGAGTTGTAGAAAGAAAGAATAGAACACTTCAAGAGATGGCTAGGACTATGATAAGTGAATATGACCTCCCTCAATATCTATGGGCCGAGGCCGTAAACACCGCATCTACATATCAAATCGTATTTATTTATGTAAAAATTCTTTCAAAACATCTTTTGAAATGTATCATTCTAGAAAACCTAATGTTTCATATTTCAAAGTTTTTGGATGCAAGTGTTTTGTTTTGAATACTAGAGATAACTTGGGTAAATTTGATGCTAAGGCTTATGAAGCTATTTTTGTTGGATATTCTTCTACTAGTAAAGCTTATAGAGTATTCAATAGATCTTCTCTTACCATTGAAGAATCCATGCATGTTAAATTTGAAGAATCTAATGTGGTTGTTGAGAATGTTGTAGAAATTGACCCATTAGGTGAAGACATGGAGAGACTATCCTTGAAGGACTCACCCACTCAAGAAGAGAAGCAAGAACCCATTGGTGATGTTCAAGAGGATAAAGAGGAAAGCTCTCAACCGCTTCCTAAAGATTGGAGATACGCTACAAATCACCCCAAGGAACTCATCATAGGTGATGTATCTAAAGGGGTAACAACTCACTCCAAACTCCATGACTTATGTGGTAACTTTGCATTCATTTCTCATTTTGAACCCAAAAGAATTCTCGAAGCCGAGACGGACTCATATTGGTTGCTAGCCATGCAAGAGGAACTCAATCAATTTGAGCGCAACCAAGTTTGGCATCTTATTCCTAGGCCCCACGATAGACCAATAATTGGTACTAAGTGGATCTCTAGAAACAAGTTGGATAAGTTCGAAAATGTTATTAGGAATAAAGCTAGGTTAGTGACCCAAGATTACACTCAAGTTGAAGGAATTGACTTTGAGAAGACCTTTGCACCCGTAGCACGGCTTGAAGCCATACGGATAACACTAGCTTTTACATCTTTTAAAAATTTTAAATTTTCAAATGGATGTGAAAAGTGCATTTTTAAATGGTTTTATAAATGAAGAAGTTTATGTTGAACAACCTCCCGGTTTTGTTGATCATGTTCATCCAAATTTTGTTTTTAAACTTGATAAAGCTTTGTATGGATGGAAACAAGCTCCAAGAGCTTGGTATAAAAGGCTTTCTAGTTTTCTAATTTCAAATGATTTTTTAAAGGCAAAGTAGACACAACTCTTTTTACTAAGCATGTTGATAATGACATTTTAATTGTGCAAATTTATGATGATGATATAATCTTTGGTTCTACTAATGAGTTTTTATGCAAGGAGTTTGAAAAGGTTATGCAAAGTGAGTTTGAAATGTCTTCTATGGGTGAATTGAATTTCTTCCTTGGACTCCAAATCAAGCAATTGCAAGATGGGAATTTCATATGTCAAGCCAAGTATGCAAAGGAACTCGTAAAGAAGTTTGGACTTGAAAGCTCAAAAGTTTACAACACTCCCATGGCAACTACAACCAAGCTTGATAAGGATGAACAAGGTAAATGTGTTGATATTAAGTTATATAGAAGCATGATAGGAAGTTTGTTATATTTGACGGCAAGTAGGCCGGACATCATGTTTGGTGTGTGTCTCTGTGCTAGATTCCAATCGTGTCCTAAAGAGTCTCATCTTATTGCGGTAAAACGCATCATTCGTTATATTAAGGGCACAATTGGAATGGGTCTATGGTATCCGAAAACCGGAGATTTCTCTATGACGAGTTATTCGGATGCTGACTATGCAGGTTATAGAGTAGATAGAAAGAGTACTAGTGGGTCATGTCAATTTCTTGGTAATTGTCTTATCTCATGGTCCTCTAGGAAACAAAATTCTGTAGCACTCTCAACCGCCGAGGCGGAGTATGTTGCGGCGGGGGCTTGTTGTGCACAAGTCCTTTGGATGAAACATACTCTCCTTGATTATGATTTGCATTATGATCATATAAAAATATTTTGTGATAATACTAGTACTATTCATATGACCAAAAATGCAAATCAACATAGTAAGACCAAGCACATTGAGATTAGATATCACTTTCTTAGAGATCATTTTGAGAAAGGTGATATAGATATTGATTATGTTTCTACAGATTTGCAACTTGCTGATATTTTCACTAAACCACTTGATTTTGCTAGATTCTCCTTTATTTGTGGTGAACTTAATGTTTGTGTTATTGAATAAAAGTTTTTATCCTTTTTGATGTATGACAAAAAGGGGGAGAATAAGGTTTGAGTTTGTATTTATTTTTACAAAGTGTTTATGATTTTCTTGTATTTTTGCATGTTTTATACCTTTAGTTTAAGTGTTTTGCGTATTATATTGTTGTTTAATATAGCATAATTTGAGGGGGAGCTTACACCCTCTCCTTTATTTTTTTAACAAAGCCTATTTGTTTTGTCATCATCAAAAAGGGGGAGATTGTTGGCCCAAAAGGTTACACTCTCCATTTGTTTAGAGTTTTGATGATAACAAAACAAATAAGAGCTAGTTGGTACTAATAAGTTTATTCAAGATAAGTTTCAGGTTTTGTACCATGTTTGGAAGCCATTGCTTAGCTATTGCAAGATCTTCTAGGTTCATGGATCAAAGAAGGCTTATGGCACATCAAGGAAGGATCATAAAAGAGAAGGCTCTAGCAAGACTTTATATGGCTCAAGACTTCAAGATTGATCAAGATAATTCATTAGTTTTGTTTCTAGTTTTTGTAGTTTTGTTAAAGGATAGTGAATAGGATTGAAGCTCCAACACACACGTTTTTGCGCACATGCCTTTCCTAGATATATTCCCTATAAAGATATACAAAATATTTTAATATAAAGTCTTCTGTTTATAAACTCTATTTTAAGCATTATACATGTTTCATATAAAAAATATTTTATTACATATCAAAATCTCCTTAAAATTGTGTTTGAGTTTCAGCTTTTGGCCTGAGCCGGTCGACCGACCGATCGACCGTCGCTATGTCAGGTCAAACCGGTCGACCGACCCAGTCGACTGGAATTCTGTCTGTTTTGATGTATCAGTGTGCATGTTTACCGGTCGACCGGACTGTCGACCGGAACCTTCGGTCGACCGGGCGGCTGGCCGACTGAAGAGGTGTAACTTTCTGTTTGTTTCGGCCGACCGGCGGCCGACCGATAGCCTACAATGGCTCTTTTTATTTGAATCCCGGTCGACCGGCCGGCCGACCGAGGTAACCGTTTCAGCCATAACAGCTAGTTTTTTAAACACGTTTTAATTGGTGTTTTTTCGTTTCTAAACGTATTTAGGGGATATTTTATGGGTCAAAATCTTCCTTATTGATATTATATGTGTTTACCTTTTGATCCCTAGCCCTATCCTATAAATAGTGGTGATTAGGGTTATGTTTGATACAACAACAAGAAAGAATAAGATACAACAAGCTATATACAAAAGTTTCAATGTCTTCAAAAGTTTTCAAGAGAGTTTGGTCCTTGGTTTTTGTGCTGAAGATTCTCTCATCGCTAAAGTTTCATTTTCTAAACTCTCTCTAGTTCATTTCCTTTTTCGCTTACACTATTTTGAGCTTCAATACTAATCATTACTCCACAGGGCTCTTGTAAGGGAAAGAGGCGTTTACAAAAGATAGTTTGTGATCTTTTTATCACCAAGAGAGAACTTGTACTTAAAATTGTGGAGTTGGGTACTCCGTTGGTTGTAATTCTTTGTGATATTATAGTGGTTAGAAATCCTTCTGGGTGAAGGCGGGGACGTAGAGCTGGGTGCTCGAACCTCGGAAAAATTCTTCGTGTTTGCGTTTGGTTTATTATTACTTGCTCTTAATTCTTGCTAACTTTATATTCATTGTTTAATCTACTTGTTTCATATTCTCTTTATAACATTGTATTTGATCTTCATTTTCATAGTTATATTCACTTGTTGCATATTCACTATTGTAAATCAAATACTCATACAACGAGATTGCATTGCGCACCTCCAACTCATATCAAGAGGAATCAGGAGGAAGAAGTTCAGAACCCTTCACGGGGTATTCGGCTTCTAGTCTTGTTTTGGGTAGATTGTTGCATCATAAATTTTTAAGTTTGCATTGATTAGCATAATCACCTATTCACGCCCCTCTAGGTGATTTTCACACATCAGAGGACAATGATCGTTGCGTCTTCAAGAGCTCGAAGCCCTAGATGAGAAGCTGTTTCAAGCTCAGCAGTACATTGAGTGTTATCAAGCTCAGATCTCAAAAGCCTTCAATAAGAAGGTCAAACAAAGAGTCTTCAGAAAGGAGATTTAGTTTTAGCCGTCAGACGACCAATGATCAGGACGTACAAAATGAAAAGCAAATTTCAGCCTAAATGGGAGGGACCGTTTGTAATAGAAATAGTCTATTCAAACGGATCATATCGCCTTATGACTTCAGATGGTGATCTACTCATGATGCCAATCAACGGCAGGTTCTTAAAAAAGTATTATCCTTGATAAGGATCCTTCTCATGATCAAGTTAACATTACACCTCTAATCAAAACCTTCAAATCTGAGATACGCAGAAGGAGCGCCCCTCTCTTCGTCCAAACGAGATCATACAACCATGAACCAATAGGAAGCTGATCATACACTGGTTGTCTCAAAGAAAAATCAAGGTTACACATGCACTAACACCTTTAGCGGTTAAGGATAAAGGAAAATGTTGGCCTTTAAGCCCAACATAAGTCCTCGACAACTCATCATGCTGAGGGGAATAGCATGGCTAGCCCGATTCAAACGATAGTTGGTAAAGGCATATCAAACCCGTTGACAGCTGAGGATTTGCTAAAAATCCTAAGGGACCTGTTCCCATTTGATTCCCTCTCCAAAACCGCTTACCAATTCTCATCCATAGAATGGTAAGACCACATATAAAGAAAGACCTTTTCATGCTATGTTTAACACTACACCTCTAGCATCCATTTCGCTGTTAAATTAACATTAAACCTATGACAGTGATCTCCTCAATTTTCGCAATGAAAACGAGACCTTTTCAAGCTATGTTTAACACTACACCTCGGCATCCATTTCGCTGTTAAGTTAACATTAAACCTATGACAGTGATCTCCTCAATTTTCGCAATGAAAATGAGACCTTTCCATACTATGTTTAACACTACACCTCAGGCATCCATTTCGCTGTTAAGTTATCATTAAACCTATGACAGTGATCTCCTCGATTTTCGCAATGAAAATGACACCTTTCCATGCTATGTTTAACACTACACCTCTGGCATCCATTTCGCTGTTAAGTTAACATTAAACCTATGACAGTGATCTCCTCGATTTTCGCAATGAAAACGAGACCTTTCCATGCTATGTTTAACACTACACCTCTGGCATCTATTTCGCTGTTAAGTTAACATTAAACCTATGACAGTGATCCCCTCAATTTTCATAATGAAAATGAGATCTTTCCATGCTATGTTTAACACTTTACCTCTGGCATGCATATCTTTTTGTCAAGTTAACATTACACCTCTGACAAATTGCATTCCAAATTCCTACGAAGTTCTTTTTGTCACGTTAACATTACACCTCTGACATATGATCTTCTATGGAATTTATTTCCTAGCTCATAGCAAGTTTCTGAGTCCCACTCAGTCCTTAGTAGACTTCTCTGGTTGTCACGTTAACAATATACCTCTGACAATTTCTTCCAAATCCCATACAAAATTTTGAGCTTGGTGGCTTCTCAATCGGTTATGTCATTGCGACCTTTGAACCGACAGATAGCCAAGTCTCATCCTTTAGTCCGGCAAGGACTATTTCTTTGTCATCATATGATAAAATTTTGAGCTTGGTGGCTTCTCAATCGGTTACGTCATTGCGACCTCTGAACCGGCAGATAGCCAAGTCTCGTCCTTCAGTCTGACAAGGACTATTCCTTTGTCATCATACGACAAAATTTTGAGCTTGGTGGCTTCTCAATCGGTTACGTCATTGCGACCTCTGAACTGGCAGATAGCCAAGTCTCATCTTTCAGTCCGGCAAGGACTATTTCTTTGTCACCATATGACAAAATTTTGAGCTTGGTGGCATCTTAATCGGTTACGTCATTGCGACCTCTGAACCGGCAGATAGCCAGGTCTCATCTTTTTAGTCCAGTAAGGACAATTTTCTCAAATGGCTACAATACTACTTGAAAGCGAGAATTCAGAAGATAAAACAAGTTAGAAATGCAACGGCGGAGTCAAAATGAAATCACTTTTTATTGATTCCGAAAGAGGGATACATGAATGCACAGATTACAAGCTACAACGGCGCTTTATAGGACTTGATCTGTTCTTCAAGAGTGGCCAGCCTTATCTTCCTCTCTTCAGCAGCCCTGATAAGCGCCTGCGACCTCAACTCGGCCTCATTAAAGCTCGCCGTCTGGGCCAAACGAGCTTCAATTTCAACCAAGGTTGCCCTCTGTGCTAGCCCCTGTCGCAAGACTTCATCATTCTGGGCCTTAAGCTGCTCAAGCCGAGCAGTCTCTTTAAGACACACAAGTTCAGCCTTTGGACAAAAGAAGATTAGCCTTTCTGATCATTTCCTTGGCCTTTTCGATTTTATCCTCAGCGTCAAGAAGAGCACTACTAGAAGCATCTATGGCATCCCCGACTCTACTTTCCTTGTCTCCAAGGATTTCAAATCAGAAGAAATTGTCTTAGCAGCCTCTTGGGCGGCGAGATGAGCTTCATGCATCTGAGCAACAAGATGCGCAAGTTGTTCATTAACTGAAGACTCCAGATCTGAATGGCTAAGACGGCGCCATTCGTCCACATTCCTCTCGAGTCTGTCCACCATAAGCTCCAATGTGGCGGCCTAGTCATCCCCTCCAAAGTCTCGGATACTGTCAATGCTTCGGGAGAGGACCACCTTTAAAGCAGAGAATGAGGTAGTCGAGCCCTTCAACACCAAAGCAATGGATCGCTTCAAGCTCTTATAAAAGCTGTCGACTAACTCAGCCACGAATTCGTTCTCGGCCTCAATTACTCCTGGCAAACGAGCAGCCCATGAAGACAGAGTTTCCACTAGTTTCACTGGCGTAACTATGGGGGAAATAATAGAAGCACTGGCTGCAGCAACACGAGGGGTCGTCGGTGATCTCGGAGGAGTCCTCATCGAAACTAGTACACCAGCCACAACCGAAGTAGGACTAGTGACTATTTCTGGGAGAGCTGGCTCAACCACCAATGTTGGAGAAGTAGGACTGGTAATCACCTTCAGCTCCGCGCTTGGCAAAATAGGCGGCACTGGCGAAACCGAAGGCATCTCACTTACCGATATAGTTGGAAGTGAGGTTGGTTCCATGACTACCATTTCCTCAATTTCAATTTCTCTAGCTGGTTCAGGCTGATAAGAGGGCAACCCGTGATACAAGGCATCCAACTCAGCAACATCTGCCGCGGTCGAAGAACTTGCTTCACCCCTGGTTCCCTCAGGAAGACGGATTGGCTCTATTGAAGTCGATGCACCTAGAGGTGGAACACCTACAGCAAGACTTTGTTTAAGCAAGGCATAATAAATAGCAGGAGTCAAAAGATCAAAACACTACCAAAGATGATATCGCCTCAATCGTCTTGATGGCTGCATCAGTCCCTGCATGCTCCATTGGAAAATCTTTGGCAGAATCAACACGAATGGCCGGCCCATCTTCACTTGCCGAACCCTCCGTGGTCCATGTTCGAAAGGAGTAGGAGTGCACTATATTCAGAGATAGAGGGTTTAGAATCAACCTTCTTTGTTCGAATATGATATGCTCAACAACTCCAAAATGTATTAACAATGTTACTTTACTCCTTCCGAATCACCGTAGTAGTATGAACTATTACGGGTCGATCATCAGGGAGAGCTCGCGATGGAAGCTTTAACGGTTAAGTGTTGAAGAGAGAAAACGAAAGTTCTTCTATGTTCAAAAGAAACAAAATGACTTGGAAAAGTAGCGGGAAAATTCGTCGTGGATTTGTTGCATGGAAAGAAAACCGATGGAAAGAAAGTGAAAAGAACTTGGAAATTTTGACTTGTTTGGAAAGAAAACTAGCGAAGGAAAACTTTTGAAAAACTTTTAGATGGAAGAAATCATGACTAGCTAACCTTTCTAATTTACTAACTTACTAATCTCATTAGGGTGATGCATGCCTCATGTTGATTCATCGGCAAAGGGTTTGTCTTGCTTGTTGGTTAAATTACTTTCCCACTTGGAGGATGAGTGATCTTCTCGGTCTTGTCTTGTAGCCTCATTGATTCATCAGCTCCTGAGATAGAATTTCAATGGTAGAATCAGGAGTGTCACTCAAAGTAATGCTAAGGAGGAAGATACAGATTCATTAGTCATTCAAAGCCATACTCAAGCTAGCATTTAAGTAAGAAAATTGTACAACAATTAGCATAGGTAGGTGCTCCATCTCCATGTTCCATCAAGGCACTTGTTCTAAAGATAAGGTTCTAGATGAGGCTCACATGAATCATATGAAATTACAACAAGCATTTGCCAAGAATGAAAGTACTCATCTTCATTGGGGATGAAAGAGACTCAAAATTGCAAGATTAAAAGTTAGCAATCACCTAAGAGTTAGAAGTTAGCAAAGTTAGTGGTTAGCTAGTCATGTTCGAGAGTTTGCTAGACATTGCAATGAAAAGAAAACAACAATTCATGGTAAAAGAAAATGCAATGAAAATTAAAGCTTGAAGAAAGTAAAGTAAGAAAGTAAAACACTAGAATTAGCAAAGATGAGAAGATAGATGGATAAATCCTTGTATTCAAGTTGTCACTCCTTCAATTACAAGCTTTCACATTCTCTCTTTCTCTCTTTTGCAGAATTCTAGAAGGAAGAAGAAGATTACAAGAGCACTAAAAGAAACTAGAGAAAATCCCTACAATTCTCTCAAAAATACAAGCTCTTCTCTCTCCTCTCCTTTCTCGCAGAGGGCCTAGGGGTCTATTTATAGGCATCAGAGGATGAGGCTTCAAAATCTAGACCATTGGATCAAATCGCTGGCTCAACGGCCAGATTCCTGCCGCGGATCCGCGGCCACAGCCGCGTTTCCGCGGCAGAATCTTGGCCGTTGTGCCAACAAATTCTGTTGCCGTTCTGTTGGAGTCTGTTGGCCACGTTGGATCTTCTAGAAGGCTGGGAATATGCGTGGACGACTCCAGATCTGGGCTTGACTTTTGGGCTTTTCTTTTGGCTTTTAATTAATCCCATTAATCCTTGATAATTCCATAGATTATGGGCCTTACTCTCCATTAATGGTGGACCTGCAAATTTAGAGAGAAAAAGAGTAAAAAGCTTATTTTTATTTACATAATGCATGATATGGATATGAAAAATGATGCAAAAATGAATGACAATCACACCCCCATACCCAGCTTTTGCTCGTCCCCGAGCAAAAAAAAAAAAAAAGAAAAAATCCTAGCTAAATTATTGCACCACTTTCGTAGGTGACACGATTGCACTGAGCACGTGCAACAAGCCGTTAAACCTCTAGGATACCCTAGAGGAGGAGTGTTATCTCCTGAGGGTTTTCAGCGGATTGCACCCACAAAATCCATAAAGAAATGAGAAAAATGTTAGTGAGAAATTTTTGATCCATATTTTTCAAGAACTTCTCTTGATCTATAGGTTTCAGGTTACTCTAAACTCGTCATTCTTTATATAAGTTTCTATTTAGAGTTTTGTCTTCAACTTAGGTTTGTTGGCCCGGAGGCCTTCCTCTCTAGTTTTGATGATGATTAACTCATGTAGTTATGTTTACTAATAATCTTGTGATTTTAGTTATAGATCATTGATCAAGATATTAGTTGGTGATTGCTTCAAAAAGAGGAGTTTGGAAGCCTTCACATGGTGATTCCAGTGCCCGAGTTTCAAGATCATACCTTTGCACTCGGTGGATCACGGTTTGGACCGAGTCGACTTGAAGATGGAAGATCGTCAAGAAGACTTAAATATCCTAGTGTTTAGTGTGTTTTGAATCCATTTGTAAAGCTTAGTATAGTTGATATGCTGAAGTGCACAACACACACGTTTTTATGTTTGGATATTGGTTTTTCAGTTTTTAGTTTAACCGATATTTGTTTTCATGAATAGATTGATCAAAACAAGTTTAAATGGTTTATATGTATAATAGATATATTCTAGTTATACATGCATGCTTAAACTTCCTATACAAACTTATTTTGACTTTCCTATTAATGTATTGAAAAATCCAAGTTTGACAAAATACAAGTTTTGGTTTTTGGTAAAAATGTTAAGACACAAAAATAGTTTCACATGCTTGATATTTGAGTTAAAATATTTATCACAAGTTTATATATCAATGCAAAATGATAAAACTATTTTGGAGATTTTTTTCAAGACTTAAAAGAATTTTTAGAAATATGTTTAACTATTTTTCTGACCCAGTTTCTGACCCAGATTGTGGCTGGCAGGCCAGGATGGCCGACCGGACGGTCGACCGAACCAAGGGCCAGTCGACTGTTGCGGTCGACTGGCGTGCACAGCCCTGTGCACATTTGTCAGATACAGGCCCGGTCGGCCGACCAGATCAGAGAGCCTTGCTCTCCGTATCTGGGCGGTCGACCGAGCGGTTGACCGGAGCAGAGAAGTCTGCTCTCTGTATCTGGGCGGTCGGCCGGCGGGCGGTCGACCATATTGCCCCAACGGTCATATTTCTAACCGTTGGCGGTCGACCGGGCGGTCGACCGCAAGCCTGTCAGGCTGCCAGATCAGCCTAACGGCTAGTTTTCCTTTGGGGCTATAAATACCCCATCTCTTGGGTTGTTTTTATAAGACTTTTGAAAAGAAAATTTTCAGTGTTTCTCTAGTGTTTAAACAAGTTTTCAAAATAGTTTTTGTGCTCAAAAGATTCATTTGGTTGTTTTAAAGTGTTTTGTTTATTTCAAAGAAAATAAGTTTTTGGGAATGTTTCTTGATCTAAAATTCTATATTCATTTGGTATTTTTCCCAAGAGATTTTCTTTGATCAAAACACTAGTTTTCCACACTTGAGCTATATCTTCTATCCTAATCTATTTAGGATCTTTGTTTTTTAGAAAAGAGATTGTTTGAGGTTGATTGAGCCTCCAAGTTGTAAACCTTCCTTATTTTGTTCTATCCCTCTTTGGTAGAGGTTGATCGGAGTGGTATTGGTTTGTATCCCTCTTCGGTAGAGGTGATTGTGTTTGTTGTTGGCCACGGGCCTTATCCCTCCTCGATAGAGGTGGATTGTGGTTGTATTGCCTCGGTGGCATTGTAAGGTTGAGAGAGGAGTTCGGTACTCCTTAGTGGATTGGAAATCCTTCTCGGTGAAGGCGGAGACGTAGAGCTAGGGGCTCGAACCTCGAAACATATCTTTGTGTTTGCGTTTGATCCATTATCTCTAAACTCTCTCTCTTTACATTTGTGCATAGCATCATTCATTCATTCATATCTTATTTGCTTGTGTGTGCCTTGCATTACTCATATTGCCTATTCATATTATATGCTTGGTTGTTTGTGTATGCCTCACTTATACTTAACCACAAGAGCTTCATATAGCACCTCAACCCATATCTAGGGGAATCAAGAGGAGTTAGTCCAGAGCCCTTCACGGGAAATTCGGCTACACTTGTGTGTTGTATTAAGTGTTTGTGCAAAATTTGTTTAAGCTTCCGCATTTAGTGCATTTAGTTTCTAGATTAGCATTATCACCTATTCACCCCCCTCTAGGTGATTTACAATTGGTATCAGAGCCTACGCTCCTGATACTTAGGCTTAACATCCTAGGAGTGAGATCCTTGTTTGCTAATCTTGTTTGCATTTGATTGTTTGCACACATATAGTTTACATCTATGGACTTCATGACCCCGCCTAAGTTTGACCCTTCCAACATCAATGTTTGGAAGATTAGGATGTCCGTTTATTTACAAACCCTAGGATATAAGGTTCACCTTGCCATTACCAAGGAATCCTACCTTAGTGATAGCAAGCATATAGGGGCCAATGCACAAGCCCTTGAGGCCATTAGAAGCACACTTTCAAAAGAATATCTTATGCATGTTTCTAATCTTGATTCCGCCTTTGCAGTGTAGAACAAATTGACAACAACCACCACCTCCGAGCTTCAAATGCCAATCCAACAAGAAGAGGAGTCTAGTGGAGAATTCGAGCCACAACAATGCTATATGATCAAAGGGAATGACTCCCTTGAGGTACAATCGGAATCTCAACTAGATAGTTTTGATGCTAGCTCTTCATTTGATGATCATGATTATATGGATGCCAATGCTTTGAATGAAGAGTTATCAATTGTTTGTGAAAAATTATTTGAAAAATATAAGATTTTGAAAAAGAAAAGTCTAGGCCTTGAAAAAGAAAATAAAAGTTTGCATTCTAGACTTGACAAGGTTTTGCAAGAGAAGGTTGAGGTCTATAATGAAGGGGATTCAATGAGATCTTAACTAGACCTTGCACTAAAAGAAAATAATTTTTTGAAAAATAAAAATGATTGTGAAAATATTTTGAAGAAAAATGAAAACTTGTCTTCAAAAATTGATTTTGTTTTAAAAGAGAATGTTGCTTTGAAAAATAAAATTATTTCTATTTCAAATGATTTAAATGTTTGTTTAAAGAAAAATGAAGTTTTGTAAAATAAGATTGATGCACATGTTTGCCATGCTAGGGTAGTATCTCACACTTCACCCCTTGCATGCTCCACTTCTTCTTTGATTAAAATGGTATAAATGTTTTAAAGAAGAATATTGATTGTTTGGGCTCCACTTTGAGCCAATGTGTTGTGGGCCATACACGTTTGGAAACTTTGTTTCGAAAGAAACAAGTTCCATCTTTTCATGCACACCCTCCACGGCATACACATGCTCCTCACGGACACCATCATCACTTGTATGCTCATGTGTACACTTGTACACTGTAACGCCCCGATCCCGGCGGGTACGGAGACGTTACTGCAACGTATATACGCAGGTCAGAAATACCCTCACGTATATACGCTAAGCATCAGTACAGGCAAGAATCAGAGTACGGAAGCAAATGGTGCATTATACATTCCAACACATGAGTACAATTACAAAGTTATCACCAGAGGTGACAAATATTACAATAATATTACATCACCAACATGGCGCAAATGCGAGAATACAAAGGATGTATAAGTATGAACAGTACAAAAGGCACTCACGAGTTTACAAAAGGAAAACTCGAGAGGCACACAGGGGGCCTGGAAGGATAGAGCTTCAGATGGTCTGCTGGAGATCCATGCTACCGCTGCGCCACTCTGATCAACAACTGGGAGAATCCACACGCTCCAAGCTCCATGACCTGGACATGAGAATCCAGGGGAGTCAGATAGAACTCCCCAGGCGAGTGGTGATACAAAAGTCGGATGGCATGCTGAGATAAGTACAAGTGTATCGATAAAACCGAATCATAATCATGCATTGAAAACCGTGTCGTGAGCATAAGCATGTATAATCAGGTAGATATATAACAAGTGATATCAAGCAGGAACTACTTATTGAATGATAAGACAGGAGCAGTAGACTGATGGAATGGAACATGGGTAATAAAACAGGATATGAGTAGCTAATATGATAATAATCATAATACCGGAAATCCAATGTAAAACCCGATGGAAGCAAACTCGGCAAAGCATACAACGGATCCATGACTGGCATCTTTTATTATTATTATTATTACTCGTCTTACCCTGATGTCTAGATATGTGAACTAGCGTCCCAGCACACATATATCCACATCTGAGTAAAGCAAGATTGTTATTGGAAACCAACGGGGGTATCAATGAACAATGTTTACAGTGGGTCCCGTGCATACCCGGGACCACGGCCTAGGATGTTCCGTTGCTTGGTGATGGAACCTACCGCAAGGCGATTCAGGAGGGTCTTATGGATGCCCTTATCAAGATGGTACCAGGAAGGAGGGAGCCAGCTCTCCCCTCGGTCCCCTGGAGGCCCACAGGTCAGACCGGAAGTTTTAGTTGCACAACATGCCTAATACCACTGTAAACACGAACATGTATTGATAGCCGCAAGTTTCCCCCGACCCAATATAAGTTGTCCAATTTTATGGTTTATTAGGTAGTTATCAAATTTACGGGAATAGCAGGTACAAGACATGATCAGGAATTCAGGAGTACATGAGTACTATAAATTCAGGTCACTGTATATATAATACAGGATAACAAGTACAAGATTCAAGTCACTGCATGTAATGCAGGATAACAAGTGTAGTATTCCCGTAAATGAGATAATCACAGGTCAAGTATATCATGCCGGGTGTCAAGTGATAGCATGACAGGAGGATGATAATTGGCAGGTGACCAATCAAGTCAAGAGATTGATACTAGTCCGGATGGCAAGTCATGTCATAACAAGGGGCCTTGCCAAGTAGTAGCATGTATGGTATCAGGTGATAACACCTCAGTTGTCAGGTGATACAAACAGGTGTTAAATAGTAACATGTAGTTGACAGGTATGAAATAATGGCATGTCAAGTGTTAACATATCAGGTAAGTACATGGCATGTGATAGAGTAGTAGCTGAGCACAACCAAGCGGAGCTGAGCAAGCTGGAGGCACAGATAGCAAACAGTATTTAACACTAGAGCGTCTGGCAAGGTTACCGGGACAACTCGGCTTAAGGTGCGAGTAGAAAATCCGGCAGCCTCTCGCCTAGACGAATCTAGTGGTAAAGTGCTGAGTGCTGATCATGATAACCAGGCGGAGCTGAAAAACCTGACGGTCCCAATCACCTCTCTTTCAAGATAGTGAGAGACCGGAGGCTGAAAAACGGAGAGACCTGTCGGTCCCAATCACTTCCCTTTCGAGATCGTGAGAGACCGGAGGCTGAAGGGTCCGGAAGTCAAGTACGCTCGGGGTTTAAGCGCACTCTCGGTGGCTACTAGCCATCCCAGGAGTGGGCAGAAACCCAGAGTCCAACGACCATGAAGGGTCGGCCACGCATGGTATAAAGCAGTAAAATACAACACAGGCATGGTATATGTACAAGAATTAAACTACCCTAATACAAGCATTCGTCACAAAGCAATACATGTCCAGTCATTGGCACTCGGCCATACACAAATACAGGGACTCAGCCCAATACGAAATACATGTCAACATGGAATAAAATACATGTCGACCCGACAAAGCGGGGAAACCCAAATGGTGGCGAGAGCGAGGACACTCGCCTAAATCTCCGGAAGAACCGAAAACTCTGAAATCCATGGAACTTGTAACGCCCCGATCCTGCGGGTACGGAGACGTTACTGCAACGTATATACGCAGGTCTGAAATACCCTCACGTATATACGCTAAGCATCAGTACAGGCAAGAATTAGAGTACGGAAGCAAGTGGTGCATTATACATTCCAACACATGAGTACAATTACAAAGTTATCACCAGAGGTGACAAATATTACAATAATATTACATCACCAACATGGCGCAAATGCGAGAATACAAAGGATGTACAAGTATGAACAGTACAAAAGGCACTCACGAGTTTACAAAAGGAAAACTCGAGAGGCACACAGGGGGCCTGGAAGGATAGAGCTTCAGATGGTCTGCTGGAGATCCATGCTACCGCTGCGCCACTCTGATCAACAACTGGGGAATCCACACGCTCCAAGCTCCATGACCTGGACATGAGAATCAAGGGGAGTCAGATAGAACTCCCCAGGCGAGTGGTGATACAAAAGCCAGATGGCGTGCTGAGATAAGTACAAGTGTATCGATAAAACCGAATCATAATCATGCATTGAAAACCGTGTCGTGAGCATAAGCATGTATAGGCAGGTAGATATTGTTGGCCCAAAGGCCATTTAGCCCTATATCTTGTTGGATATTTTGATGATAACAAACCATGTTTAGTTATGTATTTAACAATTTTGTTTAAAAGTATTTCAGGTTAAACAGGTTGATTTGACGGCTCCGATATCAAGACTCACAAGTTTGGACACCGCTTAAAGATGTGCATTCCCAAGCTAAGCACATTAGGAAGCTTCGGGATCAAGACATGAAGAAAAGACCAAGTCAAGATCAAGACAATGAAAAAGTCCAAGATTTATAATTTTGCTTTTCTTTTAGAATCTTTGTCAAAACCTAGATGTTAGAAGTAGAATTATGGGATTGTCACTCACACACACACTTTAGTTTGATTTATGGCTTCAAAAACAATTTCTATTTCCAAATTAGTTTTAGAGATAACATGTTTTGGAAATTTGTTTTAGAAACTTTAAGTTTTGGAAAAACCGACCTTTGGAAAAACAAGTTTTTATCAAAGAGATTTTTATCAAAATGTTTTAACATGTTAGGGTAGGGACATATGGTCATACTCTTATTTTTATAAAGTCCAAAACCCCAAACCACAAGACCAAACCAAAAGACCCAAGTTCTGGCTTTCTGCAGTTCTTATTTTTCAGAACTGACAGGAGCCGGTCGACCGCCCGGGTCGACCGACGTACACGCTGTGCATGTGTGTACGTCGGCCGACCGCTCTGGTCGACCGGGGCACTTACAGTGCTCTCTGTTTGTTCGGGTCGACTGGGGCGGTCGACCGTTGTCCCCCAACGGTCAAAAATATGACCGTTGGCGGTCGACCGGCCCGGTCGACCGGCAGCTGTCAGAAAGTCTGACAGATTCCAACAGCTATATTTTTCTGACAGATTTTGTTGGGATCTCACCCCAACGAATCTCTCTTGCTGTTTTATCCAGTTTTTCAACCCCTATAAATAGTGGGTCACTTCAACATGATAATACAACCATTTCCTAAACATTTTACAAGAGATTTTCATAAGAATTTCAAGTCTTCATTTTAGAAAAGATTTTCAAAGCAAAAAATTTTCATACACCCATTTGAAGCCTATTCCTCTACTTCTCTCTAGATTTTGCACTACACAATCCCAAATTTCTACATCTACATATTGGTTATAGGATTGTGCAAGTGAGCTATTTTGTGATCAAGTGTGATCATTTTCATCTTGAGCGAAGTTGTAGAGGCATCGGCCTCAAGGCGAGCTAGTGTGCTCCGGGTGGTGTTGCGGCATCACAAGAGATAGGACAAGTGTGTCCTTATATTGGCGATCCGGTGGGATCAACAATAGTGGAAATCCTTCAAGTGTGAAGGCGGGGACGTAGAGCGTGGCTCGAACCTCGGAAACATATACTTGTGTTTGCGTTTGCTCGAATTTTCTCTAAACTCAACTCCTTTATTTCCTGCACTACTTATTGTGTTTATTGCTAGTCTTTTAATTTGAGCAATTTGTTAGTAGAATTTTTAATTCCACATTATTGCCACATTTCATATAGCCATCACCTATTCACCCCCCCTCTAGGTGATTTCAATTGGTATCAGAGCTTAACCCTACAATTTGGTTTAACCACCTTAGGGAGTTCCTTGTCATTGGCTATATTATTTGTTGCATTTTTCATATATTGTGCACTTTACTCATTTCCCATGGCATCACTTGACTTTTCTAGCATTAAGTCCCCACCTAAGTTTGATGGCTTGAACTTTCCCATATGGAAGGTCAAGATGAACCTCTTCCTTAAGTCCCTAGGAGTTAGGGTTGCTAGGTCCATTACAAAAGAATTTATTGAACCCCTCAACGATGAGAGCTCATGGTCCGAGGACACCTCCAAGGATTATGAAGCTAATGCTAGAGCCCAATATGCCTTGACCCAAGCCTTAAATGAGGATGACTTATCACGCATCATAAATTGCAAATCCGCATTTGAAGTTTGGAATATTTTAATTGTGACTCATGAAGGAACGTTACAAGTCAAAAGATCTAAGATTGACTTGTTGCGTTCTCAATATGAGAATTTCTATATCTTTGATAATGAGAGCATTGATGACATGCTCACGCGATTCACCAAGATTACTAATGCCTTATCTTCTCTAGGTGACGCAATCGATAATGACCAAAAGATTCGGAAGGTCATTCGGGCTCTTACCAAATCTTGGGAAGTGAAGGCTACTACCCTCAAGGAGCTCAACGATCGGGAGGAGATGGACTTCTCCGGCTTCATTGGAAATCTCAAAACACATGAGATGGAAATGAAGGTTAGAGAAGAGAGGGAGGCGCCCAAGAAGAAAGCGCTCGCCTTCAAAGCCACTCCAACAATTCTTGAAGAGGATGACTCATCGGAGGATTGCGATGAGGACATCGCCATGCTCATCCGGAAGGTGGGCAAGATGTTCTACAAGAAGGGGAGGTAAAGCAACTTCTGAAGAGGGAGACCTCAAGGAAGGTATGAAAAGAAAAGAGAAGAACCCGGTCCTTGCTTTCATTGCAAGAAGATCGGACACCTCATTGCCGATTGCCCCACTCTTCAAGCGACCACCTCCAAGAACGGCCCCAAGAAGAAGAAAGCCATGGTGGCCACGTGGGATGACACGGAGTCGGATTCCGAAGAGGAGAACGACACCGCACACATGTGCTTCATGGCACATGGAGACGATGCTTCGAAGGTAACTATTGACAACTCTTTAGATGAGGATGAGTTGACTATGGATGAGTTAGCTCAATTTTTCGAAGAATTACAACATAGGTATGAGATTTCTCAATCTCATAATAAGAAATTAAAAAGGAAAAATGAGTCTTTAAAAGATAAAATTAATATCATTGAAAAAGAGAAAAATGATTTATCTTGTGCTTTTAAGAAAAAAAAATTGATTTTGAAAAATACAAACTAGCTTGTAAAGGAAAACCCCCATTACATCATGTAATAAAAATGATTTTATGGAAATGCAAAAACGAGTTGATGTTTTAGATTCAACTCTTAAAAAGTGTGCTTTTGATCTAAATAAATTTGCATCTAGATTTCCTAAGGGAGTAACCCAAGGGAAACACACTCACCATGCACATGCACGGAAACAGCACACACACACATAAGCATGCATACATGTATGGTAGTGGTAGAATTTACATTTGCACACATTGTGGCCGCAAAGGCCATTTAGAAAAGTTCTATTTTGCTAAACATAATGTGAACAATAAATATGTTTGGGTTCGTCCCGTACTAATCTTAAAGGATCCAAAAAGATATGGGTACCAAAAGACCCACCAAATTTAAATGATACAGGTGAATCTTCATCCTTCAAGACTTAGGGGGAGACGGTGCCCGGGTGGTGGATGCAACTAAGCTCAAAGAACACATCGCATTTGCATCGCTATCATGGAGGCACCTATTTTGGAGATTGCCCATGCTTGGTAACTTCTCCATTTAAAAGTTTTTGTTTGGTTATTTATATACACATGTATAGGATTGTTAGTTTACCTTTATGATACATTGATATATGCTAGTGTAAACTTACATCCCTATCATGATTGTGTATATGCCATGTTTTAATATCTTGTCTTTTATACCATGTCCATTGTATGTCTACATGCCATGCCTAGACTAGCTTATTTATATATACACATTGTATTTTCAAAACTAGAAATAAAATTTTGTAAAAATTTCATATTCAAGCAAATACGTTAGAGATGGCAATTGCGCACCTCAACTCATTCAAGAGGAATCAAGAGGATGAAGTTCAGAACCCTTCACCGGGTATTCGGCTTCAACATCTCTAGAACTTTGTTTTTGTATGAAAATTAAATAAAAAAAAATCTTGTGTGAATATTTTTGTTGACATGATAACCTAATGAAGATTTAAAAACATTGTTGTATTTTTGTATGTTATATATATCCTATTTAATTGTTAAATAGTTTTATTTAAATTTTTTTTTTGGAGCTCTGTCTGTCCACAGTTTTTTTTTTGGGCAAAGCCGGCCGACCGGCCCTAACCCCGGTCGACCGCCATTGCCTGAAAGAGAACAAATTTTTGCTCTCTGTTGTCGGTCGACCCGGACGGTCGACCGCTCTGGATTACAGTGCTCTCGGGTTTTTTCGGTCGACCGGCCCGGTCGACCGTGCGTCGATTTCAGCCCCAAATCTGCTATTTATTTCACAATCTCTCTCACTTCTCTCAAAACCCAACCGGCGAGCCTTTCTTCCCCTTTTCTCCAAAAATTCTCCCAACTCAAAATCTCTCAAATTCCTTCAAAACCCAAGTTGGATTCACTCTTTGTGGGATAGATCTTCAGTCTCAGGGCTTCCTCACCATCAGAATTTCAGAGATTTCAAGATCTAGGGTTAGGGTTTTTCTCAACTCAGGTAAAAATTTTTCTTTTGTTCAAATCTTCCTTTCTAGCCTTAAGAATCTAATTCTCTGTCAAAGATCTCTAGGTTTATTTTTGTCTAGATCAAGCCATATCCATCTACCCTAAAAATCAACTAAAAATCACTCTTTTCTCCAAAAATGTCAAAGAGATCTAGGTCTGAGAAGGGAAAAAGCATAGTTCCCTCATCTTCCACCACTCCTACACCTAAAAGACCTTTTGTGAATGATCTTGCAGAAAATCGTTTCATACAACTTTCCAAAAAGTCTGTAATTTCGGGAAGATGTGTAATTCTAAAGGATTTTGAACACCTAGGCATCCCTCGTATCCTCAAAAGAAACTCTTTGGATCATTTTATGACTATTAGGGAACCTTTCTACACATCCCTAGTTCACTATTTCTATGCCAACTATGCCTTTGAGGGAGATCGTGTTAGATCACGTGTTTTAGGGAGAGATATAGATATCCCTATAGCACGATTTGCTCACTTGCTACATCTCTCCTCTGGAGGAGTGGATGTTTATACTTTTGATCTACACGACTTTGAGTATCCGGACGGTGAGTCTGCGCTCACCGCCTCCACTTTGATTCACGGGGATGACAACCCCGGTTTAGTAAGGAATGAGGAGGTCAACAAATTTACCCTCACCTCCCAAGTCCTTACAAAATTCATTTTCTACAACATTTTACCTAAGTCCGGTGAGTATAGCAATGCTAGGGGTTCAGTTCCTCTCATAATCTATTACCTTCTGAAAGGCATCAAGATTGATTTTCCTCATCTCATTGCTACTCACATGGCCTCTGACCATATCCGCATGTCCGGTAGGCACTTGCCTTATGGGATGCTTATTACTCATTTGCTTCAGAGATTAGGTTTTGATTTGTCCTCTGAGACTCCCTGTCAGCCCGCTATAAATTTAGATAGCGTTCTTTTGAAGAGGATGCAGGCTCAAATGCGTCGTCACGCACAAGAGCACCCTCTTGCACCTCCTGCTGATATCCCAGGGTCATCTTCGGCCCCTGGATCCTCTTCCGTCCCAGGGATTTCATCTGCATCCGTGCCATCTTTATCTCCTGAGTTCCAGTCCTTCATATCTTCAGAGATTCGCTCTCAGATCCAGGAGCATCAGTCTTGGATCGAGCAGCGAGATGCAGCCTTTCGTACGGATATGGAGCAGCGTGATGTAGCCCTTCGCGCGGAGATGGACTCGCGCTTCCAGGGATTTCACAATGACATGACTTATTTTGCGAACGCCATGAGATTCGTGGATTCGCAATTTGAGATATTATTTGCGAAATTCGATATGCTTGGTCTAGATCCCACGACCATTTCTCGTCCTCTTCCATCCTCCGGTCCTCCATTTCCTATCAGAGACCCTACTGCGGCTCCACCTCCACAGCCAGGCGTTGCTGGTATCGATCCAGAGGAGGCAGGTCTTCCTTCTTCTTCTGATGATGATGATGGTGATGAGACCATGACAGAAGGTGATGCTGAGGAGAGTTCGTCTGAGGAAGACGACGCTGAGGAAGGTTCTTCAAAGGACGATGCTGCTGGTGGTGCTGAGTGACCTGCCCCTTTTGATGATGTCAAAAAGGGGGAGAGTTATTTGTTGAGAGAGACTCCATATTTTGTGCACTTATATTTTGTAGTATTTTCTATTGTTGGACATCTCTATCTTGTATTTATGTTTGTGTGGACATGTACTTGTTTATGTTGGTTATGCTTTGTGGACATGTGTTTCATTTCTATTTTATGACATGAGTATTTTTATCTAGCATGGATATATGTGTTGTGGGTGTGTTGTGGATTATGTTGTGGATTATCACCCACCATTTTTTTTTTGAGATTTGTCTATGCTTGAGCATATTTTTGTATATGCATGTGTTGAGGGGGAGCTTCATTTGAAGTCTCTACCCAAAATATTTGTAATAACTATATATGTTTTGTCATCATCAAAAAAGGGGGAGATTGTTGGCCCAAAGGCCATTTAGCCCTATATCTTGTTGGATATTTTGATGATAACAAACCATATTTAGTTATGTATTTAACAATTTTGTTTAAAAATATTTCAGGTTAAACAGGTTGATTTGACGGCTCCGATATCAAGACTCACAAGTTTGGACGCCGCTTAAAGATGTGCATTCCCAAGCTAAGCACATTAGGAAGCTTCGGGATCAAGACATGAAGAAAAGACCAAGTCAAGATCAAGACAATGAAAAAGTCCAAGATTTGTAATTTTGCTTTTCTTTAGAATCTTTGTCAAAACCTAGATGTTAGAAGTAGAATTATGGGATTGTCACTCACACACACACACTTTAGTTTGATTTATGGCTTCAAAAACAATTTCTATTTCCAAATTAGTTTTAGAGATAACATGTTTTGGAAATTTGTTTTAGAAACTTTAAGTTTTGGAAAAATCGACCTTTGGAAAAACAAGTTTTTATCAAAGAGATTTTTATCAAAATGTTTTAACATGTTAGGGTAGCGACATATGGTCATACTCCTATTTTTACAAAGTCCAAAACCCCAAACCACAAGACCAAACCAAAAGACCCAAGTTCTGGCTTTCTGCAGTTCTGATTTTTCAGAACTAACAGGAGCCGGTCGACCGCCCGGGTCGACCGACGTACATGCTGTGCATGTATGTACGTCGGCCGACCGCTCCGGTCGACCGGGGCACTTACAGTGCTCTCTGTTTGTTCGGGTCGACCGGGGCGGTCGACCGGCCCGGTCGACCGGCAGCTGTCAGAAAGTCTGACAGATTCCAACAGCTATATTTTTCTGACAGATTTTGTTGGGATCTCACCCCAACGAATCTCTCTTGCTGTTTTACCCAGTTTTTTCAACCCCTATAATAGTGGGTCACTTCAACATGATAATACAACCATTTCCTAAACATTTTACAAGAGATTTTCATAAGAATTTCAAGTCTTCATTTTAGAAAAGATTTTCAAAGCAAAAAATTTTCATACACCCATTTGAAGCCTATTCCTCTACTTCTCTCTAGATTTTGCACTACACAATCCCAAATTTCTACATCTACATATTGGTTATAGGATTGTGCAAGTGAGCTATTTTGTGATCAAGTGTGATCATTTTCATCTTGAGCGAAGTTGTAGAGGCATCGGCCTCAAGGCGAGCTAGTGTGCTCCGGGTGGTGTTGCGGCATCACAAGAGATAGGACAAGTGTGTCCTTATATTGGCGATCCGGTGGGATCAACAATAGTGGAAATCCTTCAAGTGTGAAGGCGGCGACGTAGAGCGTGGCTCGAACCTCGGAAACATATACTTGTGTTTGCGTTTGCTCGAATTTTCTCTAAACTCAACTCCTTTATTTCCTGCACTACTTATTGTATTTATTGCTAGTCTTTTAATTTGAGCAATTTGTTAGTAGAATTTTTAATTCCACATTATTGCCACATTTCATATAGCCATCACGTATTCACCCCCCCTCTAGGTGATTTCAGATATATAACAAGTGATATCAAGCAGGAAGTACTCATGGTATGGTAAGATAGGAACATGAGACTGATGGAATGGAACACAAGGAATAAAGCAGGGTATGAGCAGCGAATATGATAATAATCATAAAACCAGAAATCCGATGTAAAACCCAATAGAAGTAAGCTCGGTAAAGCATACAACGGATCCATAGTTGGCATCTTTTATTATTATTATTACTCGTTTTATCCTGATGTCTAGATATGTGAACTAGCGTCCCAGCACACATATATCCACATCTAAGTAAAGCAAGGTTGTTATTGGAAACCAACGGGGGTATCAACGAACAATGTTTACAGTGGGTCCCGTGCATACCCGGACCACGGCCCAGGATGTTCCGTTGCTTGGTGACGGAACCTACCGCAAGGCGATTCAGGAGGGTCTTATGGATGCCCTTATCAAGATGGTACAGGAAGGAGGGTGCCAGCTCTCCCCTCGGTCCCCTGGAGGCCCACAGGTCAGACCGGAAATTTTAGTTGCACAACATGCCTAATACCACTGTAAACACGAACATATATTGATAGCCGCAAGTTTCCCCCGACCCGATGTAAGTTGTCTAGTTTTATGGTTTATTAGATAGTTATCAAATTTACGGGAATAGCAGGTACAAGACATGATCAGGAATTCAGGAGTACATGAGTACTATAAATTCAGGTCACTGTATATATAATATAGGATAACAAGTACAAGATTCAAGTCACTGCATGTAATGCAGGATAACAAGTGTAGTATTCCTGTAAATGAGATAATCACAGGTCAAGTATATCATGCCTGGTGTCAAGTGATAGCATGACAGGAGGATGATATTTGGCTGGTGACCAATCAAGTCAAGAGATTGATATTAGTCCGGTGGCAAGTCTTGTCATAACAAGGGGCCTTGCCAAGTAGTAGCATGTCTGGTGTCAAGTGATAACACCTCAGTTGTCAGGTGATACAAACAGGTATTAAATAGTAGATGTAGTAATGGCATGTCAAGTGTTAACATATCAGATAAATACATGGCATGTGATAGAGTAGTAGCTGAGCACAACCAAGCGGAGCTGAGCAAGCTGGAGGCACAGATAGCAAACAGTATTTAACACTGGAGCGTCTGGCAAGGTTACCGGGACAACTCGGCTTAAGGTGCGAGTAGAAAATCCGGCAGCCTCTCGCCTAGACGAATCTAGTGGTAAAGTGCTGAGTGCTGATCATGATAACCAGGCGGAGTTGAAGAACCTGACAGTCCCAATCACCTCTCTTTCAAGATAGTGAGAGACCGGAGGCTGAAGGACGGAGAGACCTGTCGGTCCCAATCACTTCCCTTTCGAGATCGAGAGAGACCGAGGCTGAAGGGTCCGGAAGTCAAGTACGCTTGGGGTTTAAGCGCACTCTCGGTAGCTACTAGCCATCCTAGGAGTCGGCAGAAACCCAGAGTCCAACGACCACGAAGGGTCGGCACGCATGGTATAAAACAGTAAAATACAACACATGCATGGTATATGTACTAGAATTAAACTACCCTAATACAAGCATTCATCACAAAGCAATACATGTCCAGTCATTGGCACTCATCCATACACAAATACAGGGACTCAGCCCAATACATAATACATGAAAATATGGAATAAAATACATGTCGACCCGACAAAGCAGGGAAACCCAAATCGAGGCGAGAGCGAGGACACTCGCCTAAATCTCCGGAAGAACCGAAAACTCTTAAATCCATGGAACTTGCGTACGCGCCATAAATATAATAAGTGAAAAGGAGAGAGAAAGAGTTAGAGAGAGAAAGAGAGAGGAAAACTAGAGAGAGAAGTATATGGAAGGAGAGAGTGCACAGGGAGACGCGGGTTTTGAGAGTGAGACGCGGGAGTCGCAGACGCGGGAGTCACAGACGCGGGAATCGCGTCGCAAAGGTGCCACAAACGTGGGGTTCGAGACTGCCACAAACGCGGGGATTCGAGACCCGCGTTCAAGTCAGGACATGAGAAGAACGCGGACGCAGTCATGGGTTCCGCGTCGCGTTAGCATGAGAAGAACACAGACGCGGGCATTAGCTCCGCGTCGTGCAGATATGAAAGGGACACAGACGCGGGCATGGACTCCGCGTTGCGTCGGTACAAGAACGCGAAGGCTGCGTTTAAACAGATGCCAAGAACGCGAAGATCCGCGTTAAGGCGTTGCCTGGATGCGGGGGTGAGATCCGCGTCAGCAATATACAGAGAGGAGGAGGGAGAGAGAAAAGGAAAGGTGCTTGCTTTGGTGGTGGTGTTATTTGGTGGAGGAGTTGGATTTTGATGGAGTAATGAAAAAGAAGGTGAAGGAGGTGATGTTTGGAGGTTGAAGTAGTGGAGATGGAGGTGGTGTTGTGATGGTGAAAGTGACGGTGGAAGTGAAGATGGTGGTGGAAAATAGTAGAGGTGATGGTGATGTTAGTTATTGTCGTTGTAATCGTCACCGTAATGATTAGCGGAATAATCGCGAACGATTACCGAAATAATCATCGGAGATATTACCGACGAAGAAGAGCTCGGCCCCAATCCAAAGGAGGTGGCCGGCTCTTGATGTGGTGATGGGGTGGTGGTTTTGTGGAGGGTTTTGATGGTGGTGGTATTTTTGGAGAAGGTAAAGGAGAAGGTGGAGGCTTTGGTGGAGTTGTTAGAGTTTGTGGTGGTTTACATGGAGATGGAGGAGGAAGAAGATGAAGGTAAGGAGTTGGAGAAGTTGTAGTGGTTGTTGTTGTGGTGGAGATGAAGGAGGAGTTGGTGGTGGTTAAGGTGTTGGTGAAGAGAAAAATGAAGTGGAAAGATGAAGGAAAGGTTTATATAGGAATTGGATTTGTGAAGGTAATGTAAAAAGTGTTTAGAGAGGGGGTTTTTTGTAAAATGGAGGGGTTTGGTGTCTCTCTTGGCCGGCCATGGTGATGGGAGACGAGTTTGAGTGGTTTGGGATATTTTGGAGAAGATATTTTTGGAGGAAAGGAGATATTTTTTTAGAAGGTAATGGAAGAATGGAGAATTTTGTAGAATTTGGTGGAAGGAAAAGGAAGGAAAGAAAAAGGAAAAAGGAAAAGAAAATGAAAAAAGGAAGATATTTTCTTGAAAGAAAAAGTGAAAATAACTAGAGTAGCGGATTCCCAGGATTCGGTTGCGGATGCGGAAAACTTTCGGAAAAATACCGAAATCGTTCGAAAATCAAGTATCTCGGAACGACCCGCAAAAATTCTCAAAAATCAAGAATATTATTCTAAGAATCATGGTGAAATCCGTTTTAAGAAATTCTTTATAGTTTTTAAATTAAAAATCCTGGAATCGGTCGCCAATATCGGTCGACACCAAATCTAGCAGAAATCTGATAAATTCTGAAAATTCCTAAAAAATAAATTAAGATAGTAAATATTATTCTAAGAAAATATGGGAAAGCTGTTTCTCAAAATTTGACTCCATTTGTAAATTAAAAATCCAGGAATTGGTCAGCGGTGCTGGTCGACACCGGTTTTGAAGATTTTCCATTTAATTCAGGAAATTTTCAGAAAATCATAGAAATTCTAAAATATTGGAAAATGATGTTTAAAACTGAAATCGGTCAAATCGGAATAGCAGAAAGACCAAATTGAGTAATACACTAGGATCGGGTCCTTGGTTCAGAGAAGAGCAGACTCTGAGTCCACGAATCCGGATCCAAGACAAAACGATCATATAAATAATTCATAATACAAATTAAATATAGGAAGTAAATCGAAAAATACGATCAGAAAATACGAATACGCAACTAGGTGCGTATTCTGGGAGCGGGGTGTTACAGAACTCGCGTACGCGCCATAAATATAATAAGTGAAGAGGAGAGAGAAAGAGTTAGAGAGAGAAAGAGAGAGTAAAACTAGAGAGAGAAGTATATGGAAGGTGAGAGTGCACAGGGAGACGCGGGTTTTGAGAGTGAGACGCGGGAGTCGCAGACGCGGGAGTCACAGACGCGGGAATCGTGTCGCAAAGGTGCCACAAACGCGGGGTTCGAGACCCGCGTTCAAGTCAGGACACGAGAAGAACGCGGAAGCGGTCATGGGTTCCGCGTCGCGTTAGCATGAGAAGAACACAGACGCGGGCATTAGCTCCGCGTCGTGCAGACATGAAAGGGACATAGACGCGGGCATGGACTCCGCATTGCGTCGGTACAAGAACGCGAAGGTCGCGTTTAAACAGATGCCAAGAATGCGAAGATCCGCGTTAAGGCGTTGCCTGGACACGGGGGTGAGATCCGCGTCAGCAATATACAGAGAGGAGGAGGGAGAGAGAAAGGGAAAGGTGCTTGCTTTGGTGGTGGTGTTATTTGGTGGAGGAGTTGGATTTTGATGGAGTAATGAAAAAGAAGGTGAAGGAGGTGATGTTTGGAGGTTGAAGTAGTGGAGATGGAGGTGGTGTTGTGATGGTGAAAGTGATGGTGGAAGTGAAGATGGTGGTGGAAAATAGTAGAGGTGATGGTGATGATAGTTGTTGTCGTTGTAATCGTCACCGTAATGATTACCGGAATAATCGCGAACGATTATCGGAATAATCATCGGAGATATTACCGACGAAGAAGAGCTCGGCCCCAATCCAAAGGAGGTGGCCGGCTCTAGATGTGGTGATGGGGTGGTGGTTTTGTGGAGGGTTTTGATGGTGGTGGTATTTTTGGAGAAGGTAAAGGAGAAGGTGAAGGCATTGGTGGAGTTGTTGAAGTTGTGGTGCTTTAAATGGAGATGGAGGAGGAAGATGATGAAGGTAGGAAGTTGGAGAAGTTGTAGTAGTTGTTGTTGTGGTGGAGATGAAGGAGGAGTTGGTGGTGGTTAAGGTGTTGGTGAAGAGAAAATGAAGTTGAAAGGAGAAGGAAAGGTTTATATAGGATTTGGATTGTGAAGGAGATGTAAAAATATTTAGGGAGGGGTTTTTTTGTAAAAATGGAGAGGTGAGGTGGCTCTTTGGCCGGCCATGGTGATGGGAGAGGAGTTGGATATTTTGGAGAAGATATTTTTGGAGGAAAGGAGATATTTTTGGAGGAAGAATGTAGAAGATAATGGAAGAATGGAGAAGTTTGGAGAATTTGGTGGAAGGAAAAGGAAGGAAGGAAAAAGGAAAAAGGAAAAGAAAATGAAAAGAGGAAGATATTTTATTGAAATAAAAAGTGAAAATAATTAGAGTAGCGGATTCCCGGGATTCGGTTGCGGATGCGGAAAACTTTCGGAAAAATACAGAAATCGTCTGAAAATCAAGTATCTCGGAATGACCCGCAAAAATTCTCAAAATCAAGAATATTATTCTAAGAATCATGGTGAAATTCATTTCAAGAAATTAAATATAGTTTTTAAATTAAAAATCTTGGAATCGGCCGCCAATATCGGTCGACACCCAATCTGGCAGAAATCTGATAAATTCTGAAAATTCCCAAAAAATATATTAAGATAGAAAATATTATTCTAAGAAAATATGAGAAAGCGGTTTCTCAAAATTTGACTCCATTTGTAAATTAAAAATTTAGGAATCGGTCAGCGGTGCTGGTCGACACTAGTTTTGAAGATTTTTCATTTAATTCAGGAAAATTTCAGAAAATCATAGAAAATCTAAAATATTGGAAAATGATGTTTGAAACTGAAATCGGTCAAATCTGAATACCGGAAAGACCAAATTGAGTAAGACACTAGGATCGGGTCCCTGGTTCAGAGAAGAGCAGACTCTGAGTCCACGAATCCGGATCCAAGACAAAATGATCATATAAATAATTCATAATACAAAATAAATACAGGAAGTAAATTGAAAAATACGATCAGAAAATATGAATACGCAACTAGGTACGTATTCTGGAGCGGGGTGTTACATTCCATCCACCTTACAAAAAATTGCGTCCTCGCAATTTCGATAAGGGGTAAAATGAACACAAAGGGGACATGGGTGGAATTTATACCATTTAAGATACGAAGTACTATAGGTAGGGCTCTCAAGTTGACGAAACAGTAATCAGAATATAGATATCTTCTGCACCTCTGGCTGTATAAGTTTTTGAACGGTACCAAATAATACTGATCTGATGTCGTTACTTTGCAATAGAGTTCCAGTTGTACTGCATACTTTATAGCCCTCCGAGCATAAGCCAGAATATTAAAGATAAAGGAAACCCTGATAGTCCTGAGCATAATAAAGAAGACCGATAATACCAGGCATCAATCACTCTGAAAGATATAGCCGAGAATGTAGAATATCCGTAGAGAATTCCGACTATTGACTCCTGAAAGATAACCCGATTAGGATCAATCCTGAGGATACCCGATTACCATAGAGTCAGCCGAAGAGATCATATAAAGCTTCATTTAGAACCAGCTGCTACCTCTCTAGTCTATTCATATCTTATGTTGGTATAAAGGCTTTGAAAAACCAAAACAGGGGAAAGATGGAAGGGATTAGGAATCAAAGGAAGAATGATCAAGAAAGAATAGATAACTCTGCACTTGTAGTTGGACTGTATAACCAGGACTCATGCATTCCAGTTGCAAATTTCTTTACCATTAATTTGCAGTCTGGACGTACTGAGGATGTGAGAACCTAGGCTCTGATACCATCCTGTAACGCCCCGATCCCGGCGGGTACGAAGACATTACTGCAACATATATACGCAGGTCAGAAATACCCTCACGTATATACGCTAAGCATCATTACAGGCAAGAATCAGAGTACGGACGCAAATGGTGCATTATACATTCCAACACATGAGTACAATTACAAAGTTATCACCAGAGGTGACAAATATTACAATAATATTACATCACCAGCATGGCGCAAATGCGAGAATACAAAGGATGTACAAGTATGAACAGTACAAAAGGCACTCACGAGTTTACAAAAGGAAAACTCGAGAGGCACACAGGGGGCCTGGAAGGATAGAGCTTCAGATGGTCTGCTGGAGATCCATGCTACCGCTGCGCCACTCTGATCAACAACTGGGGGAATCCACACGCTCCAAGCTCCATGACCTTGACATGAGAATCCAGGGGAGTCAGATAGAACTCCCAAGGCGAGTGGTGATACAAAAGCCGGATGGCGTGCTGAGATAAGTACAAGTGTATCGATAAAACCAAATCATAATCATGCATTGAAAACCGTGTCGTGAGCATAAGCATGTATAATCAGGTAGATATATAACAAGTGATATCAAGCAAGAACTACTCATGGAATGATAAGGTAGGAGCAGTAGACTGATGGAATGGAACATGGGTAATAAAACAGGATATGAGTAGCTAATAAGATAATAATCATAATACCAGAAATCCAATGTAAAACCCGATGGAAGCAAAGTCGGCAAAGCATACAACAGATCCATGACTGGCATCTTTTATTATTATTATTATTACTCGTCTTACCCTGATGTCTAGATATGTGAACTAGCGTCCCAGCACACATATATCCACATCTGAGTAAAGCAAGATTGTTATTGGAAACCAACGGGGTATCAATGAACAATGTTTACAGTGGGTCCCGTGCATACCCGGGACCACGGCCCAGGATGTTCCGTTGCTTGGTGACGGAACCTACCGCAAGGCGATTCAGGAGGGTCTTATGGATGCCCTTATCAAGATGGTACCAGGAAGGAGGGAGCCAGCTCTCCCCTCGGTCCCCTGGAGGCCCACAGGTCAGACCGAAGTTTTAGTTGCACAACATGCCTAATACCACTGTAAACACGAACATATATTGATAGCCGCAAGTTTCCCCCACCCGATGTAAGTTGTCCAGTTTTATGGTTTATTAGGTAGTTATCAAATTTACGGGAATAGCAGGTACAAGACATGATCAGAATTCAGGAGTACATGAGTACTATAAATTCAGGTCACTGTATATATAATACAGGATAACAAGTACAAGATTCAAGTCACTGCATGTAATGCAGGATAACAAGTGTAGTATTCCCGTAAATGAGATAATCACAGGTCAAGTATATCAAGCCGGGTGTCAAGTGATAGCATGACAGGAGGATGATATTTGGCAGGTGACCAATCAAGTCAAGAGATTGATATTAGTCCGGATGTCAAGTCATGTCATAACAAGGGGACTTGTCAAGTAGTAGCATGTCTGGTGTCAGGTGATAACACCTCAGTTGTCAGGAGATACAAACAGGTGTTAAATAGTAACATGTAGTTGACAGGTATGAAGTAATGGCATGTCAAGTGTTAACATATCAGGTAAGTACATGGCATGTGATAGAGTAGTAGCTGAGCACAACCAAGCGGAGCTGAGCAAGCTGGAGGCACAGATAGCAAACAGTATTTAACACTAGAGCGTCTGGCAAGGTTACCGGGACAACTCGACTTAAGGTGCGAGTAGAAAATCCGGCAGCCTCTCGCCTAGACGAATCTAGTGGTAAAGTGCTGAGTGCTGATCATGATAACCAGGCGGAGCTGAAGAACCTGACGGTCCCAATCACCTCTCTTTCAAGATAGTGAGAGACCGGAGGCTGAAGGACGAAGAGACCTGTCGGTCCCAATCACTTCCCTTTCGAGATCGTGAGAGACCGGAGGCTGAAGGGTCCGGAAGTCAAGTACGCTCGGGGTTTAAGCGCACTCTCGGTGGCTACTAGCCATCCCAGGAGTGGGCAGAAACCAAGAGTCCAACGATCATGAAGGGTCGGCCACGCATGGTATAAAGCAGTAAAATACAACACAAGCATGGTATATGTACAAGAATTAAACTACCCTAATACAAGCATTCGTTACAAAGCAATACATGTCCAGTCATTGGCACTCGGCCATACACAAATACAGGGACTCAGCCCAATACAAAATACATGTCAACATGGAATAAAATACATGTCGACCTGACAAAGCGGGGAAACCCAAATGGTGGCGAGAGCGAGGACACTCGCCTAAATCTCCGGAAGAACCGAAAACTCTGAAATCCATGGAACTCGCGTACGCGCCATAAATATAGTAAGTGAAGAGGAGAGAGAAAGAGTTAGAGAGAGAAAGAGAGAGGAAAACTAGAGAGAAAAGTATATGGAAGGAGAGAGTGCACAGGGAGACGCGGGTTTTGAGAGTGAGACGCGGGAGTCGCAGACGCGGGAGTCACAGACGCGGGAATCGCGTCGCAAAGGTGCCACAAATGCGGGGTTCGAGACCGCCACAAACGCGGGGTTCGAGACCCGCGTTCAAGTCAGGACACGAGAAGAACGCGGATGCGGTCATGGGTTCCACGTCGCGTTAGCATGAGAAGAACACAGACGCGGGCATTAGCTCCGCGTCGTGCAGACATGAAAAGGACACAGACGCGGGCATGGACTCCGCGTTGCGTCGGTACAAGAACGCGAAGGCCGCGTTTAAACAGATGCCAAGAACACGAAGATCCGCGTTAAGGCGCTGCCTGGACGCGGGGGTGAGATCCGCGTCAGCAATATACAGAGAGGAGGAGGGAGAGAGAAAGGGAAAGGTGCTTGCTTTGGTGGTGGTGTTATTTGGTGGAGGAGTTGGATTTTGATGGAGTAATGAAAAAGAAGGTGAAGGAGGTGATGTTTGGAGGTTGAAGTAGTGGAGATGGAGGTGGTGTTGTGATGGTGAAAGTGATGGTGGAAGTGAAGATGGTGGTGGAAAATAGTAGAGGTGATGGTGATGTTAGTTGTTGTCGTTGTAATCGTCACCGTAATGATTAGCGGAATAATCGCGAACGATTATCGAAATAATCATCGGAGATATTACCGACGAAGAAGAGCTCGGCCCAATCCAAAGGAGGTGGCCGGCTCTTGATGTGGTGATGGGGTGGTGGTTTTGTGGAGGGTTTGATGGTGGTGGTATTTTTAGAGAAGGTAAAGGAGAAGGTGAAGGCTTTGGTGGAGTTGTTGAAGTTGTGGTGCTTTAAATGGAGATGGAGGAGGAAGAAGATGAAGGTAGGAAGTTGGAGAAGTTGTAGTAGTTGTTGTTGTGGTGGAGATGAAGGAGGAGTTGGTGGTGGTTAAGGTGTTGGTGAAGAGAAAATGAAGTTGAAAGGAGAAGGAAAGATTTATATAGGATTTGGAATTGTGAAGGAGATGTAAAAATGTTTTAGGGAGGGGGTTTTTTTGTAAAAATGGAGAGGTGAGGTGGCTCTTTGGCCGGCCATGGTGATGGGAGAGGAGTTGGATATTTTGGAGAAGATATTTTTGTAGGAAAGGAGATATTTTTGGAGGAAGAATGTAGAAGATAATGGAAGAATGGAGAAGTTTGGAGAATTTGGTGGAAGGAAAAGGAAGGAAAGAAAAAGGAAAAAGGAAAACAAAATAAAAAGAGGAAGATATTTTCTTAAAAGAAAAAGTGAAAATACTTAGAGTAGCGGATTCCCGGGATTCGGTTGCGGATGCGGAAAAGTTTCGGAAAAATACCGAAATCGTCCGAAAATCAAGTATCTCAGAACGACCCGTAAAAATTCTCAAAAATCAAGAATATTATTCTAAGAATCATGGTGAAATCCATTTCAAGAAATTATTTATAGTTTTTAAATTAAAAATCCTAAAATCGGCCGCCAATATCGGTCGACATCCAATCTGGCAGAAATCTGATAAATTCTGAAAATCCCAATAAATATATTAAGATAGAAAATATTATTCTAAGAATATGGAAAAGTGGTTTCTCAAATTTAACTCCATTTGTAAATTAAAAATCCAGGAATCGGTCAGCGGTGCTGGTCGACACTGGTTTTGAAGATTTTCCATTTAATTCAGGAAAATTTCAGAAAATCATAGAGAATCTAAAATATTAGAAAATGATGTTTGAAACTGAAATCGGTCAAATCTGAATACCGAAAGACCAAATTGAGTAAGACACTAGGATCGGGTCCCTGGTTCAGAGAAGAGCAGACTCTGAGTCCACGAATCCGGATCCAAGACAAAACGATCATATAAATAATTCATAATACAAAATAAATAAAGGAAGTAAATCGAAAAATACTATCAAAAAATACGAATACGCAACTAGGTACGTATTCTGGGAGCGGGGTGTTACATACACATTGTGGCGTAAGGGCCACCTTGCTAAATTTTGTTATGATCGTATACATGTTTGTAATTTAGCAAATAAATTTGTTTGGGTTAGAGAAGGTACTAACCCCCATGGACCCAAAAAAGATATGGGTACCAAAGACCACCCCTCTTATGTTTGATGTAGGTGTGGGCTCTCGCATGACGTGAGAGTAGAGGTACCTTGGAATGGATGTGTTTCATGCTTAAAGGAAACAATTTGGATGCATCACTTTCAAGGGAGGTTTGGTGGGAAGACCACCATGTTTTGGAGTCATGGAGAGTTGCCTCATAGGTTTTGGTAATGATCTCTTACACCTTATTTATGTTTGCATGCTCTCATGTTTATTATATATAGCATGTTTTGATGTTTATATGATCATTATGAAAATGCCATGATTATTAGACTCCTGACATGCATGTATAGCCCTTTTGAGACACCCATGTTTAATATGGACCATTACTTTTGTGTTCTCACCATTTGTTTAGCTATCATGTTTATCATAGGTTTAAAAACATGTGGATTTTCTTAATAATCATGTTTATGTTTATTATGATGATTCATATCTTGTTTTTGATGCTTCATGATTTGGATATAAGCTTAAATGTTAGTTTTCATTAAGACTAGGTATATACTTGTGCATATAGTGGGCCACAAATAAATCTATATATGTTTGTGCTTGAATGCTTATTTGTTCCCATTAGATGTGTTAGTATAGTCTAGTTTTGATGATCCATGCATTTTAAACTTGTATTCCATTTTGGTTTTGTTTTATGATCATGTGTTTTTTTTTTTTCATTTCATGTATATGTCTATTTTGCCAAACTTTAAGATATACACGTATACCCCTTGAGTCATTTGCCTTTCATGTAAATTACATATGGACTCAATTGTGTTTAGGATATGTATGTATACTTTTTGTATTGACAAATCATACATATACCTTGAAATAAAATTTGTTTTATTGAAAATTTAGTTTTTCATGTTTCCATGTGTGTATATTTAACTTCATGTATATGTCCATTTTATCCAAATTATTGTTATACATATACATCCTTTTGAGCCACGTGCCTTCATGCATATATCTTTGTGGACTCGTTGTGTTTGGATATGTATGTATTCTTTAATTTGTATAAGACATACATATACCTTGAAGATTAAATAGTTTTGATGATTTTTTTTATGTTTTCATGTTTCAAGGAATATTGAGCTTATTGTCTATCTTTCATGATTATGATCTTCACATCTTATTTGTACACTCACATTTATTATTTACTCATGTGTTTATTTTCATGAGTCATATTTATACTTTATTGATTATGAGTGTTGACTATTTTGTGAATTTCATGTTTCATGAAAAATAATTTTGTTTTATTCCTTGCTTGAAGGATTTCGTACTAGTTTACAAATTTTTCTTTTAACTAGTTGCGATATTCTTCATTTTGGTAGAAGTTTTCAAATATACTTTTTTTTCAAATCTATTTTTAAAAACCCCTATTATCCAAGGGCGGTTGGATGGGAGATCATGCTCATGTATGCCTTATAGTGAAAATCATTTTAAACTTGAACATGATTGGGAGGATAGGTTATGAGATATACATTTGAGCTTATTGTTGTTTCAATTGGTATCATTGATTTCTTTCAATTGGTATCAATTTTGACTTTTCTTGTATACTCATATATGTTTGTATGTATGTATGCTTGCATTTCAAAGAATATCAATTTCAATTGGTATCTATTTTTCATACATATATATATATATTTGTGTTTATGCTAAGTTTGAGCTTCAACTTTGTTTCAATTGATTTAGCTTTCAATTAGTATTCTTAATTCAAACCTTATTTTCCAATTGATTCTTCAATTGATTTTTTCTTAAAACAATGCGTAGGCTTGTTAAAATAAAAGTGTACATTGTTTTTGTTGGTATTTCATAAAGGGGAGAAAATTCAATTTTCATGTTTACAATTGGTATTTGTATCTCCACTCCCTTGCTTTATGATAGAAAAATAAAAATTTTAAATTGATATCATATACTTAGAAAAATACTCTCTTTTTGATATCAAGATGTTTATTTGAATGTTTTAAAATTGGTATCTCAAAATTTTGTTTAAAGAAAATAGTCAAAAGTTTTGATTTGTATTGCCTAGATGTAAGGAGAGCTTAACATCTCTTCTACATATAGATTCATGATGAGTGTATCTTGTATTGAAGAGCTTGACAATCTCTTCTTTATGTGATACACGTGTGTAGGGGGAGCTTCACATCTCCTCTTATGCATTGCATAGTGTATGTTATGTGAATTAAGGCTTGTCATCCCTCCTTCATGTAATGTATCTATGTAGGGAAGCTTCACATCTTCCTCTTCATGAATGTATATAGCATATACCATTTATTTTATTGATCTATGTTTACTTACAATTGGTATCAAGATGCTATTTTGACATATTTTCATTTGATATCTTAATTGATTGTCACCCCTATTTGGTTTTGTTTTTGTTTTAAACAAAAAGGGGGAGAACATTGTCTTTATTTACCCCTTATTGATGATTGTTTCCTTGTATTAAAAAGGGGGAGAAGATTTTGTTTTGTTTTGGTTTTTACCCCTTTATTGAAGATTGACAAAAAGGGGGAGAATTATTTGAGAGTTTAACATGCATATATAAAACTTCTCAACACTCAACTCAAAATATGCATGATAGGTACATTTTTTTATATATGCATATTTATGTTTTGCATATATTAAGTTTAATTTAGTTTAATTTTAATTGATATCTAGAGCATGTTTTGTTTTGAACATTTCATTAGTATCTAGAACCTTTTATTGTTTATGCACATCTATGCATGTTTCATGTTTAATATTAATAGCATATTTATGTTTATTTGTTTATGCATGAGTTAAGGGGGAGCTTCTTTGAAGCTTAACTTTAATCCATGCATATATAACTCCAAGAGTTTTATCATCATCAAAAAGGGGAGATTGTTGGCCCGGAGGCCTTCCTCTCTAGTTTTGATGATGATTAACTCATGTAGTTATGTTTACTAATAATCTTGTGATTTTAGTTACAGATCATTGATCAAGATATTAGTTGGTGATTGCTTCAAAAAGAGGAGTTTGGAAGCCTTCACATGGTGATTCCAGTGCCCGAGCTTCAAGATCATACCTTTGCACTCGGTGGATCACGGTTTGGGACCGAGTCGACTTGAAGATGGAAGATCGTCAAGAAGACTTAGGTATCCTAGTGTTTAGTGTGTTTTAGATCCATTTGTAAAGCTTAGTATAGTTGATATGCTGAAGTGCACAACACACACGTTTTTATGTTTGGATATTGGTTTTTCAGTTTTTAGTTTAACCAATATTTGTTTTCATGAATAGATTGATCAAAATAAGTTTAAATGGTTTATATGTATAATAGATGTATTCTAGTTATACATGCATGCTTAAACTTCTTATACAAACTTATTTTGACTTTCCTATTCATGTATTGAAAAATCCAAGTTTGACAAAATACAAGTTTTGGTTTTTGGTAAAAATGTTAAGACACAAAAATAGTTTCATATGCTTGATATTTGAGTTAAAATATTTATCACAAGTTTATATATCAATGCAAAATGATAAAACTATTTTTGGAGATTTTTTTCAAGACTTAAAAGAATTTTTAGAAATATGTTTAACTATTTTTCTGACCCAGTTTCTGACCCAGATTGTGGCTGACAGGCCAAGTCGGCCGACCGGACGGTCGACCGAACCAAGGGCCAGTCGACCGTTGCGGTCGACTGACGTGCACAGCCCTGTGCACATTTGTCAGACACAGGGCCGGTCAGCCGGTCAGCCGACCGGATCAGAGAGCCTTGCTCTCTGTATCTGGGCGGTCGACCGAGCGGTCGACCGGAGCAGAGAAGTCTGCTCTCTGTATCTGGGCGGTCAGCCGGGCGGTCGACCGTATTGCGCCAACGGTCATATTTCTGACCGTTGGCGGTCGACCCCAAGCCTGTCAAGCTTTGTGCCCTATCCCTCTAGTGAGAGGTTGATTGGTTGTTTGGCTTTGTGCCCATCCCTCAAGTGTGAGGTGATTGTGTTTGAGTGGCTTTGTGCCTAACCTCTAAGTATAGAGGTTGTGTTGTATTTGAGAGAGGAGTTGTGTACTCCCAGTTATTGTATTGGCCCCAATCCTCATTGGAGGTTTCCCTATGTGGGAAGTCCTGTGTGGACAAGTTAGTGAATATCCTTTTGTGTGAAGGTAGGGACGTAGAGCTGGGTGCTCGAACCTCGAAACATATCTCGGTGTTTGCGTTTGATCCATTGACTCTAATTCTCTCTCTTTTATATTCTGCCTTGCATTGATTCATATTGTCATATCATACTTATATGCTTGGTTGTGATTGTTTGTGTGCCTCACTTGTGTCTAACCACGAAAGCTTCATATAGCACCTCAACTCTTATTCAGAGGAATCAAGAGGAGTTAGTTCAGAGCCCTTCACCGGGAATTCGGCTACATTCGTTGGTTACATTAAGTGTGTTGCAATTAAGTTTTTTAATATCCGCATTTTGTTCATTAGATTAGCCGTACACCTATTAACCCCCCTCTAGGTGTATTTACAACATAGGGTAAAGGTATATAGATGAGGGTTTTCTTATTTGGATTATTCCTTCGAGGTACTAATCTCTTAGAGCCGTGACCTAAACCTGTGCAATCAGATTTGCTCGTAATTAGTTTTATTCGGTTTTATCAGTTTTATGTTAGTTTAGGAGATATCTGGTGTTGCCCTATCTACTTTACTTCTCGTCTCTTTACCTGCTCTTATCTTATTATACCATGCGTATTCTCTACTGGATGTCACCTGTTATATCCCTCTTGTTCCTGTATGCATGTACTCACAACACGATTTTCTATGCATGTTTATACCTTGGATTTATCAATACACATGTGCTTATCTATGCACGCCACTTGGCGTTTGCATCACTACTCGCTAGGGGAGTTCTTACTCCTCTGGATCCTCATGTCCAGGTCCTGGAACTTGGAGCTAGGGGATTCTCTTGGCAGCTGACCTAAGAGGTACAGCGGTAGCTTGGATTTCCAGCAGACCATCTGAAGCTCTATCCTTCCAGGCCCCCTGTGCGCCTCTCGAGTTTTCCTTTTGTAAACTTGTGAGTGCTTTTTGTATTATTCATTCTTGTACATCCCTTTGTATTCTCGCATTTGCGCCTATCGGCGATGTAATATTATTTGAATATTATGTCACATCTGGTGATAACTTTGTAATTGTACTCATATGTTGGAATGTATAATGTACCTCGTGCTTCCGTACTCTAATTCTTGCCTGTATTGATGCTTAGCATATATATGTGAGGGTATTTCTGACCTGCGTATATACGTTGCAGTAACGCCCCCGTACCGACGGGATCAGGGCGTTACAGGATGGTATCAAAGCCTAGGCTCTCACATCCTCAGTACGTCCAGACAGCAAATTAATGGTAAAGAAATTTGCAACTAGAATACAAGAGTCCTAGTTATACAATCCAACTACAAGTGTAGAGTTATCTCTCTTTCTTCTGATCCATTTCTTGAATCCTGAGACCCTTCAATCTTATTCCTTCCAGCTCCTTCTTGCTACCCCTTCAACCAACTCAGATATGGAAAGACGGGGAACACGCAATGGTCCTGGTACATCTCAAGATGGATCCAGCAGAGACAATGATAGCCTAATGAGGGTACTTCAAGGGATGATGCAGAGTCGATAGCAGCAGATAGAGCTTCTACATCAAGGATTGTTCGTTGCACCCCGAGAGTAGAGGCCAGGCAATGTGTCAGATTTTAGGAGATTACAGCCGATAGTCTTTTCAGGCATAGAGAAGCCCTTGGATGCAGAACAGTGACTGGTAGACACGACGGATCTCTTGAAAGCATCCCGAATCCCTGAGGAGAACCAAGTGGAAGTGGCCAAGATACAGCTGAGAGATATGGCCAGAACCTGGTGGTTTGCGGAAGAAGCAACACTAGAGAAACCCATTATGTGGAACCAGTTTTCAAAGGATTTCTATGAAAGATTCTTCCCTGCAATAGCTTAAAAGGAAATGGAAGAACAATTTATCTAGCTACAACAACGAAACCAGTCAGTGGATGAATATACTGCTGAATTCTTGAGACTTAGCAGGTTTGCACCTTACATGGTGATAGAGAAGAGAAACGGGCTAGCAGATTTCAGCAAGGGCTGAAGATGGATGTTTAGATGTTTCTTATTCCTCAACAGCTGAAGACATACTCCCAGGTTCTCTCCATTGCTCATGAAGTGGAATGAGGATTGGAGAAGAAGAGCAAGAACTAGGTGCGAAACAAGCCAGTAAAAAGGGCCTTTCATTTGATGAACAAAGAAGACGCAGCCAGGACCACCAATGGTCCGATAATCAAGCAACCATTCCAACCTCCCCTTCAGCAGATGATATGCGGGTATTGCCGAAAGCCTGGACACATCCAACGTAATTGTCGAAAAGCTAATGGGCTATGTTTGGTATGTGGATCCGAAAATCACTCGATAGGTGATTGTCCATTCAAGAGGACCTATCCAACACCACCAATATTTCTAGCACAAACAGCACCCCCAGTACTTCCAGCCCCACCAAAGAGAGGGAACCCATAACCCATTGGCCGAAGAGCTCCATTCCCGCCCCAGCAACATGTTTAGCCACAGAGAGGAGCAAGAACTAGGGCAGATCGCGGCAGAGGCCAAGTTTACAACATGTCAGCAGAGCCATTAGGCGAAGTAACAGTAGAATATGAAGCCCAGTATCTAGAACAGGAACCTTGAGGATATCATTGTAACAGCTACCCCTGATCTTTTGTATTTTGAGTTGGTAATCTTTCTTAAAAATTCCACTTTATCATACTATCATTGCCGACCCTAGTCTCTCCTGTGTTCATCTTCCCCTTATAGAAATTTCGAGGACGAAATTTTTGTAAGGTGGGTAGAATGTAACACCCGCTCCTGGAATGCGTATATAGTTGCGTATTCAGAATTTTGATTGTATTTTTTTATTTTATTTAACTCCTATATTTGTTTTGTATTATAAATTATTTATATGATTATTTTGCCTTGGATCTGGATTCGTGGACTTAGAGTCAGCCCTAGTCTGGACTGGGGACCTGATCCTAGTATACTATTTGATTTAGTCTTTTCGGTAGTCCAAATTGACTGATTTCAGTTTCAAATATTGTTTTCCAATATTTTAGATTTTTCATGATTTCTCAGATTTTTTCTGAATTATTTTTATAAAACCCTAAAATCGGGATTAATTGGTATCGCTGGTTTATTCTCAGATTTTTAATTTGCAAATAGAGTCAAATTTTGAGAAACTGCTTTCACACATTTTCTTAGAATAATATTTACTATCTTAATTTTAGAAATTTACAGATTTCCGCCAGATTTGGTGTCGACCGATATTGGCTGCAAATTTCAGGATTTTTAATTTAAAATCTATAAATAATTTCTTGAAATGGATTTCACCATGATTCTTAGAATAATATTCTTGATTTTTGAGAATTTTTGTGGGTCGTTCCGTGATACTTGATTTTCGGACGATTCTGGTATTTTTCCGAAAGTTTTTCGCATCCGCAACCGAATCCGGGGAATCCGCCACTCTAATTATTTTCACTTTTTCTTCCAATCAATATCTTCCCTTTTTTGCTTTTCCTTTCTTTTTCCTTTTTCTTTCCTTCCTTTTCCTTCCATATTCTACAACATTCTCCATTCTTACAGTACCTTCCACACATTTCCACCAAAATATCTCCTCTAAAATATCTCAAACCACTCAAACCCCTCTCCAATCACCATGGCCGGCCAAGGGCCACCTCAGCCTCTTCATTTTATAAAAAACCATCACCCAAATCCTCTTTTGTCTCCTTTAACTCTAATACCAAATACAAAACCCTTTTCTCCTTCTTCCTTTTCATTTCTCCATCAAAACCCTAAACACCACCAACTCCTCCTTCATCTCCACCACAACCACCACAATCACAACTTCTACAAAACCCTACCATCATCTTCGTCTTCCTCCATCTCCATTTAAAACACCACAAAGTCCAAAACTCCATCAAAACCCACCATCTCATTTACATCCCCCAAAACAACCACCATCTACAAATTTCTCCACAAAACCACCTCTCCACCACCTATACCTAGGCCGGCCACCCTCCTTGGCTAGGGATCAAGCCCCTCTTCTCCGACAACACCTCCGGTAACCACTTTGATGACCTTTCCGGCGACTATTCTGACGACTTCACCACCTTCAACAAACTTCATCACCACCACTACGAAACTTCCATCTTCACCACCATCTCCTTTTCGTTTCTTCTCCATCACCACCATCTCCACTATTACCACCACAACACCACCTCCATCTCCACTACTACAACCTCCAACATCATCTTCATCATCACCTCCTTCACTTTCTTTTTCATTACTCCATCAAAATCCATCTCCTTCACCAAATAACACCACCACCAAAGCCATCACCCTTCCCTTCCTCTCTCCCTCCTCCTCCTCGAGGCCGCCCACTTCCTAGGCCACCAAGGGGTGGCACACCACCCCTAGAGCCAGTGGCCACCCTAGAGCCAAGTCCCCCCTCTCCCTCGTTCACTTCATGTTTTTCCTCTCCTGGGAATTCGAACGCGTAGAGCTTTAAAAATTGGTGTTTTAGGCGAGTGACTTTCCTTGCCAAAAAATGGACTTGTATTAAAATTAGTATTATGTTGCACTTATTATCAGTTTGGTATGGTTGTACGGGTGTGTGTGTTGTATTATGTGGACATGTCTTGATTTGAACCGGAATGATACATTGTAATGCTTGTAATAGGATAGACAAATCATGCGGGTACCGGTACCGACTCTGGGTTTCTACCCACTCCCGAGATGGCTACCCAATGGTTCTAGGCCAGTACCCTTACGGGTTTCATGGTAGCTACTGAGAGTGTGCTTAAACCCCAAGCGTACTTTGGTCCCGGGCTCTCTACTCAGCTACTCTAGGGTAGAATAAATATTATCACAATATATCTTGCTCGTGTGGTACTAACATTACAGGTACTCTTGTACCAACTCTGGGTTTCTACCCACTCCTGTTGGCTATCCAATTGGTTGTATGCTGCACCCTTACGGGTTTCGTGGTAGCTACCAAGAGTGCGCTTAGACCCTGAGCGTACTTTAGCCTTTGGACTCTCGCCACTGCCTCGAAAGAGAAGTTCGCTCAGACCGTCAAATCTTTCAACTCCGCCTGGTAGGCATGCTTAGCGCTCAGCGCTTTATCACTAGATTCGTCTAGGCGAGATGCTGCCGGATTTTCTACTCGCACTTTAAGCCGAGTCGTCCTGTAACCTAGCTAGGCGCTCCAATGTTAAACACTGTTTGCTGTCCAGAACTCCAGCTTGCTCAGCTCCCCTTAATTGTGCTCAGCTATTACTCTATTACTTGCCATGACATACTTGTTACGTTAACACTTGACATACACCTGTCTGTATCACTTAATAATTGATGTGTTATCACCTGACACCTGTCATGCTACTACTTATCACCTACCTCCTATCAGATTAATACTTGACCTGTGATTATCACATTTGCGAGAATCATGCCTTGTTATCCTGTATTATGTACAGTAACCTGTTATCCTATATTATATACACTGACCTGTACTCCTATTATACTTGTACTCCTGAATTCCAGATCACGTCCTGCTCCTGCTCTTCCCGTAAATTGATAATTACATAATAAATTACAATAAGACAACTTGCACCCGGTTCGGGGAAAACTGATGGGTCCTGAATAGTCATGTTTATGGTGGTCTTATCGAGTCACGCGTGGCCACATACTTGAGGGATCACCTGGCGGCCACCAGGGATTCTGTAGGGTGTGCTGGCACCCCTACTCCTGATTATTCCTGCCGAGTATGCACACGCCCTAGGCCTATTTCTTTTGGATCTGCGATACTCTATTCTAGTTCGGGCGTACATAAGTCCCGGTACCTAGCGGTACGTTCCGGCTCAGACCGGATACTCCTGGACTGTTGTCCCGGGCATGTACGGGGCCCATCCTAAACATGGTTCGTCGAACTTTATTAATTTCCAAATAACTTGCTCTATAAGTTGTAAGTAGAAGTATGTGGAATGGGACGCATACTAAAACCTACAACTTAGACAACCCAGTTATAATAGGATGCTAATATATAATTTGTTGTGTTGTTTCGTAACTCGGGTTATATGTGCTCGGATCATGGTGACATGGGGTAAAGTTATATAGATGAGGGTTTCCTTATTTGGATTATTCCTTCGAGGTACTAATCTCATGGAGCAGTGACCTAAACCTGTACAATCGGATTTGCTCGTAATCAGTTTTATTAGGTTTTATCAGTTTATGTTAGTTTTGGAGATATCTAGTGTTGCCCTATCTGCTTTACTTCTCATCTTTTTACCTGCTCTTATCTTATTATACCATGCATATTCTCTACTGGATGTCACATGCTATATCCCTCTTGTTCCTGTATGCATGTACTCACAACACGATTTTCTATGCATGTTTATGCCTTGGATTTATCGATACACATGTGCTTATCTATGCACGCCACTTGGCATTCGCATCACCACTCGCTTGGGGAGTTCTGACTCCTCTGGATCCTCATGTCTAGGTCCTGGAGCTTGGAGCTAGGGGATTCTCTTGGCTGCTGACCTAAGAGGTGCAGCAGTAGTTTGGATCTCCAGCAGACCATCTGAAGCTCTATCCTTCAAGGCCCCCTGTGCGCCTCTCGAGTTTTTCTTTTGTAAATACGTGAGTGCTTTTTGTACTGTTCATTCTTGCACATCCCTTTATATTCTCACATTTGCGCCTATCGGTGATGTAATATTATTGTAATATTGTGTCACATCTGGTGATAACTTTGTAATTGTACTCATATGTTGGAATATATAATGCACCTCGTGCTTCCGTACTCTGATTCTTGCCTGTATTGATGCTTATCGTATATATGTGAGGGTATTTCCGACCTGCGTATATACGTTACAGTAATGTCTCCGTACCCGTGGGATCGGGGCGTTACACAGATGAATCCGATGTTATACAATGGATAGGCTTATCCCCTTTATATCGGCCATGGTCCAACAATGGCCTCTCTATTTTCTCTCAACACAGCAAGGAGATCTCTTCTTGTTGTTCTATAAGATGAGATGCTATTATCACGGGGAAAGCTTCCTTTTCACTGAAGTATTGATACTTGAGATGACTAGGAAGAACTTTTAGCTCTGAAAAGGAGGTATGATCTATCAATGGTTGTTCTTCTTGCAAGGTAATGATAGGGGTTGCATTTGTTTCCCACTCCACTGTGGATTCACTGATCTGGTCAAGATTGAAGTCATCTGACTCCAAATCAAATTCATTGTCAGACTCATATTCCATCTCCTCTTCGGTTCACGTGTCAATCCTTCAATCAAGTTCACTTCGAATGACTGGTCATCCAAGTCTCGAGATTATTTTTTCAGGTGGAAAACATTTACCTTATTCATCATATCACCGAAAGTCAGACGCATAGACCCATTGCTGCAGTTTATGATAGTATTTGCAGTGGCTAAGAAGGGTCATCCTAGAGTGCCAGGGTTTGAGCTTTCAGATTTATCCTGGGTTGTCTCTCCAGAACGATGAAATCTATGGGGTAAATGAATTTCCCGACCCGTATGAGGATATCTATAATCTCCCCTTTGGGAATCTTTACAGATCGGTCAACCAATTGTATAGTAACTCTGGTTGGATGGAGATCACCCAACCCGAGTTGCTGATACATAGAAAAGGGAAGCAAATTGATACTGAATCCTAGATCAAGTAGTGCCCGATTTATTGTGGTCTATCCTATGATACATGAAATGGTTGGACTCCCAGGTCTTTGTATTTCATAGAACTGGGCCCGGTTAACAACTCACTTATGTTAGATGCAAGGAAGACCTTCCTGGGTATATTATTTTTCTTTTCTTGGTGCACATATCTTTTAAAAATTTTGCATATGAAGGGACTTGTTATATGGCATCAAGAAGAGGCACATTGATCTGAACTTGATTGAACATTTCCCTAATCTTCTCCATTTGAGCATTAGTCTTGTTATTTGCTAGCCTATTAGGAAATGGCGCAATAGGCTTGTATGTTTGCTCATCTGTTTTACTTTTATCATTGGACTTGGAGGTTGATGGTTGTGAACTTAAAGATGAGGATGGATCATTTTGAGCTTTTGGTATAGTAACAAGAGAATTTAACACTGAATTGTTGGAAATGTGGTGATTAGAAACCTGATTGTCAACTTGTTTTCCAGATCTCAAGATATGAACAGTGTTGCATTATTTCGAAATTATGTCCTCAGCTTCATGAGTAGGAAAGGGGTTCTTAGAATTAGGCAATGGCAGACTAGGTAGCGTTCCCTTTTGTCTCTCATTTAGTGAGTTAGCCAATTGACCTATTTGAACCTCTAACCTATTAATAGCTTGGCTATGGTTGTTCATCATTAAGGTCTAGGTTTTGGATAAGGTTTTAATCATTCTTTCCAAATCTGACATTTTCTTATCTGGATGATTCTGTAGCTGTTGCTGGTACATGGGCTGGAAGTTATGTTGATAATTCACTTGAAAATTTCGTTGACTCTAATGGAAATTGGGTTGATGAGACTGAGCAGTGTATTGGTGTGAAAGTTGTTACCTTGGTTACTCAGGACCATACTGACTCCATGAAAAATTTAGATGGTTCATCCATCCCGGGTTGTATGTCTTGGAGTAAGAGTTGTAATTGGGTCCGGCATAGGCTGCATTCATGTTTTTAGAAAATATCTGTTGAGCTTGATAAACAGGACACTTCTTAAATAAATGAGTTAGGGCATGGCAATAGGTGCAACGCGGATTGATCACTTATGTTGGGTTGACCTGGTTCACTGAGTTGGGCTCACTAGCCTCCAGTAGTTCTAGTCTCCTCATCAGTTGTGTGATTTTTTCCTCAATAGCTATAGAGGGCTTAATTGAATGCATACCAGTTCCGAAAATTGTAGGGGTAGTCTTTTCATGGCAAGACTCCCACTGAATGTTTTTTTAGGCTAAAGCTTCATATAGGTCCCAACCCTGGTCCTCATCTTTCTATAAAATTCTCCTTGACACATAGTCTCAAGAAGTGTCTTAGTCTGATAATCTAATTCATCATAGAGAATTTGACACTGTCGCCAGTTCTCTATTCTATGGTGAGGACATTGGGCTAATAAATCCTTAAACCATTAAAAATACTTCCAAAATGGTTCATTTGTTTCCTGCCTATACTGTATTATGTTCTTCCTGATGAGGGTAGTTTTATGGACTTAAGAAAGACCTTAACAAAGTCATCCCATGACGAAATAGAACTAACAGGCAGATTATATAGCCACTTTTTGGCTATGTCCTTAAGCGCAAAGGGAATGAACCTCAATCTAACAGCAACTTTTCCCAGTTGGGGAATTCTCATCATCAAACATACTTCTTCAAACTCTCGAATGAAGAAATACGCGTCCTCAGACTCTAGGCCATGAAACCTTGAGAGTGTATTTATGAACTGAGGCTTCAGCTCAAAGTTGTTTCCATTATCCTTAGGTAGTATACTGCATGAAGAAAGTGAAGTCCTTATTAGGTAGAACTTAGTTTAGAGTGAAACATGATTCGCCATGATTGAATTTGTAGCAGGAAGTGGTGTTTGTGCAAGTGTATATTCTGAACAAGTTTTGATGTAATAGGATCTCTTTGCCACTCTTGCATGCACAACGCAGACAACGTTCACCCAACAAACAATCGAAAAAGAAAATAACAAACAATAATAAAGAAAAACAATCACCAAGCTATCTAGGATCCCTAAACCTAGGCGACTCCTAACTGGGTGATTCTCTGAGGAAGGTTGTTGCTTGAATCAGACCACAGCTAATCAGCCAGGAAGGGGCAAAATATGGTTGGAGGTATTCATGCGTAAGCAACGGGCCTTAATTATGTCAAACCACGGTATGTTCGAGACTTAACCTCTTAATCCCCAACCTTAGACATTGGTTTGACTAGAGTATGAATCAAAACAAGTTTCAACCATAGCTAATCTCTTATCGAGTCCGGATGTCCCTAGGGGCCAACGTCTATCAACTTTTATTTTAAGTTTGGGATTGTCAGTGCTTGGAATGTTGTTTTTGGGCTAAGGAAGGGTGATGAAATCCCCACCTTATCTGATTTTTAGGGTCGTGCCCTTAAAATCAATTTGTGCAGGTGTACAGAATATGCAAACAAGATTCACTCAAAGCGATTAAATCAACTAAGAGATGAGTCCTATTCTATATGCTATGCGCACATACCTTGCTCCAGCACTCTTCAACAGTAAAGTAAATGAATTGAAAAGACACGTGCCTAGAATGTAAATGTCTAATCAATTTTTGAATTTTTAACAAACTTTTTACTATTGGTTTATTAGCAGGATCCTAGTGATGGCATACAAGAAATAAATATTGCAGTAAGCTAGATTTTGCAAAGCAAGTAACCCTGCAACAAAAACTGTCAGTAGTCAACTCTTCGTTGCCGTGGATAAACACGGCTAGAGCCGAGAAAAGGCAGCAATTCAGAGGGTACTTGGTCTCTGCTTTCTAGAGCAGGGCCTCAAGGCCACTTATATGTTACTATAATGCTTGTTTTCCTGTTTTCACAACCTGTAACATGCAAGAGAGAAGAAAAATTCGTTTAGTGATTGAGGCTTTACCTGCACTCAAAAATAAAGAATTTCAAAACTTATAATAAAGAATGCAAGTACTCAATACAACCACAATAGCAAGTGGCTGTGCGGGTCATGATCCACAAGGCAGGACTAGTGATGGAAGCTTTTTTAGCAAGTTATCTTTAAAGTTACATTCAATGGTTAAAGATCTTCTTTTAACTCTTTAAAAGAAAAGGAAAAATAAGTTAAAGTTAAGTTAAAAAGAAAGTGGTAGATTGAGAAGGTAGAGAAAATAGAAAATGGATATTTACAAAGAAATTGAAAAAAGTGATAAAAGAGTTGGGTGTTAATGGTGTTGGTATTCTAAACTAAAAAATTAAAAGAAAGAAAGCTAAAACCTAAAAAACTTGCTTACCTCTTCGGCGCATGCTTACCTTTGACCCATATCGATGATGTACCTTTGTTTGAAGGTGATCGAAGTATGACAAATAGGATCTTTCCCATTCCCAATTTACACTATGAAATGAAGGGGCAAGCCACACTACCATAGAAATGGATATCCATCAGCATAAGCCATCAACGACACTTGCAAGGGCAAGGTAACTTCGAGGCTATCAGATTCATTTGGATCCACAAATACAGAAGAGGGAAGCAAACGAAAACAAGAATAGAAAAGAAAAAAATTTCGATTCGATTCAAATAACAATGAAAGAAAAGATCACTTACACCGTATCACCCTCAGTATAAGCTTATTCTCATTCCTCCATGAAAGTCTCCTCTCCTCTCAGTTATATAAAGAAAATATAAAATTACATAAAAGAAAACTAAAATTCTAAGTTACAAATTACAGTATAGCCTAAATTTTACTCTCTGCTTGGTCGTCCCCTGTGGTCTCTGAAAAACCTAGTATTTATAGGCAAAACCCAACAAAGGAGAATGTATGAAAATAGAAGGAGCAAACGCTCCCCCAACAACCATCAACAAGCCGTGAAAACGCGGCCTTTGTCGCGTTTCCATGGCCAGGGTGTGGCTAGGTGGCCACACCCTGTTGGTGGTACTCCTTGACTTCGCAATTTGCTTTAATCTGATTTTGGATTTCTCGTTTCAGCTCCTGAATTTGATAAAACGGCCTTTGATCTTTGGTTTTAACTGTTTGATTTGGGAAGATTTGTTTTAACCGATTTTAAACTTCTCTGATTTGCCCTGAGCTGTCCTGATTTTCTGATTTCGAATTAATTCTGAATTAAATCAAAATTTTGATGGGCGTTGGGCTCGTTTCTCTTTCCTTTCCTTTAGTCGTACGCCTGCATATAAATTAAACAATAATTAAGATTAAAAATAGAGTTTATTATATAATAAGTATAAGAATATAATGATAATTATGCAATATCTGTGACCGATACACCCTCATACCTATCTTTTGCTCGTCCTCGAGCAAAACAACAAAATTAAAGTAAAGATTATTAGACCACTTTCGCAGGTCACGCGATTGCACTGAGCATGTGCAACAAGCCGTTAAACCTTTAGGTTACCCCTAGAGGACGAGTTTTGTCTCGTGAGGGTTATCAGTGGATTGCACCCACAAAATCCAAAAAGAAAGAGAAAAATGTTAGTATTTTGAAAACACATTTTGAAAGAGAAAAATATTTAAAATATTATTGTAAGAATTAAGTAATCTATAAGTTATAGGAAAACAAAAATTTTCATTCCTAAACATAATCTCTATTCAAAAATTTGTTATCGATCAAAATAAGGAGTCAAATTGTACTTCTCATCTAATCAATTACTTTACCCTAAGTCATATGCACCTTTGTGACCATGAAATTTTGACTAAGCGTTCTTTAACTCTAACTCTTATGCCTTATTTATTTATTTATTTTATTTTTGGTGGTATTATTCCTTAGTTCTATTAGGCTTTCTAATCTGCCCATGTAATGAGCCTTTAATCGGTGACTCCCAAACCAAACGGTCTTAGGGCACCAGGTGAGAAAAAAACTCTGAGGACTTAAGGACTCGAGCAAACAAGGCCACAAAATTAAGGATTTTATTACATGAACCGCTTTTAGGCGTGAATACTTATGCTTTATGAGGCACAAATACTCAGCTTAATCAGAGGATTTTTATATATTTTTTTCTTTTTTTCTCAAACTTATCTAATCCTCTTTTGCATAAATACCAAGGCTTACTTAGGCCAAAGCACCTAGCTAATCAATAATTAGATTTATTTATTTTTCATAGATACACACACACACATACACACACGCACACATATAGTTTTAATAAGGTATAAGAATCTTTGTTTTTGAACCCTAAGTATGTAAGTGTATAAAGTGCGCATATTTCATCAAGACAAAAATCAAGACTTAATTACTTTGACAAATTATCTTCCTAACCATAAAATTCAAACAAATAATCTTATTTTGATCAAGTATAAGAAATCCTAATTATGATTCTCCTATTCCTTAAAATTGACTTAATTTCTTACAAAAAAATATGTCAAAATATTGTTTCTATTTTCAGAAAGTTTTTTTTTTTAAAAGTAAAAAAAAATGTTAATTTTTTTATTTTTTATTTTAAATTTTTTTTAATAAAAAGGAAAACCTAAGTTATGTCAGACCCTCCCACACAACTATCTCATGCATTGTCCTCAATGTATGAATTAATGCATAGATATATGAAAAAGAAGAAAGGGAAGGAAAATATTACCTTAAGGTGGTGGTTCCGGTGGCGGTCTGATTGGTCCACGAAATGCGGTCTAATCTAATTTACGTCGAGTTCGGAGGAATCTACCAGAAAGCTCTCTAATATAACCCACTAAAAAAATGTATATATAAATGATCTTTATTAAGAATTTTACCCCATCTATTTTTCAAATTTCACAAATAATTTCTGAGTCAATTTTATCAACATCCTTGTCCCATAATGGAGTGTGAAATAATGAAATGATTGACTTGGACTTAGGATGTACGGGACTAATACAGACTCAAAAAAGTGATTTAAGTCAAGTAAAGATTCAGGAGTCGAGATTGGTTCAGGAAGTGGGTCCAAATCAAGAAGTTGAAACCCAAGTCCACATTCATTTCCCAATAACAGAATATGACTTAACATTGGTAATTCAAGTTCAAGAATGACAGGTGTGGGAATCAAAACTGACTCTAAAATATAAATCAAGTTAGGTAACAAAACAGGAGTCAATATTGATTCAGGAATTTGAACTAGATCACAAATTTGAAAATCTAGGTCAAGTTCTCATTGAGTTTAATTTCATAAAAAATGAGAACTTGCCATTTTGTCAATGAGACTTTCAAAATATGAAATTGGTCACGTTCAATATGATGATCATAAAAGATTGGCGATTCAATTTCATGATGAATTGGCACAGGAACCATTATAGACTCAGGAAAAAGATTGAAATCAGGTGAAGTCATCAGAGTCATTATTGAATTAGGAAGTAGAATTGAATCACCAACTTGAGGTTCAGGATCATATTCATTCTCAAGTTCAATTTCAGGAAAGGGTTAACTTGCCAAAATGTCAATTTTATTTTCAAAATTTGGGGTTTGGGCGAGTTCAAGGGGGTGTGCTGAAATAGAATTTTGTTTTCCAAAGCAACATGATTCTTTGGCTCTAACAGAACTGTTAGCGACAACAGAAATGGTTAAACGGTGAGAATGGAGAGTTTGGACCATTATATCTATATCATGATTACGAGCGATTTGAGCCTGCGTCATGGCTTTAAGCATCTTTTCATAGTTGATTGATTCATCATTTTGTTGCGATTGGACTTGAAAAGATGAAGTTTTATTTTAGAATTTGTGGTGAAATTGTGAGTCCGTCAGCTTTTATGATTGTTGCTTGGACTCACGCATACTCATTTCCAAGAATGATGATTTTCTATTTTGAACTGGTGGAACTAAGTATGAATCTTGGAAATATTATAGACAAGGTGAATAAGGAGGACAAGTTGGTTGAATATTGGACACGGGGGAGGTGAATCACCATTGACTCTGTGAAGAGTTGAAATTATTTTGAAAATTATGGTCATAAGATTAGGGGCATGGGTTATATTGATTCGAATAAGACTAATTCGGCACACTAGGTTGGTTAAAGTTTTGATATGCCGGGTTGGTAATGTAAATCACCTAGAGGGGTGGTGAATAGGGGATAATGCTAATCTAGAAACTAAATGCGGAAGCTAAAATAATTTTTGCAACACACTTAATGCAACCAACAAGTGTAGCCGAATTTCCCGTGAAGGGCTCTAGACTAACTCCTCTTGATTCCCCTAGATAAGTGTTGAGGTGCTATATGAAGCTCTTGTGGTTAAGTATAAGTGAGGCACACACACAAGCAAGCTAAGCATATAAGGATGAAATAGCAATGTGAATTAATGCAAGGCACAAATGCATGCAAGTATGAATGATATGGCAATATGAATAATGCTATGCACAACACGAATAAAGAGAGAGGGTAAAGAGACAATGGATCAAACGCAAACACAAAGATATGTTTCGAGGTTCGAGCCCCTAGCTCTACGTCCCCGCCTTCACCGAGAAGGATTTCCAATCCCCTATCTCGCCCACCGAGGAGGATTTGTACAACAAGGGAGTACCGAACTCCTCTCTCAAATACCGCCTCACAACCGAGGGGTAGGCCCGTAGCCAAACAACAACAAACTCCTCTACCGAAGAGGGTTACAACCAAACTCCACCTCTCACTAGAGGGAGCAAACACAAGCCTCAACCTCTACCAAAGAGGGAGCAAACCAATCACCCAATCAACCTCTACCAAAGAGGGTTACAACAAAAGCAAGGGTGTTTACAACTTGGAGGCTACAACAACCTCAAACAATCTCTTTTTCCACAAAACAAAGATCCTAATAGAATAGGATAGAAGATAAGCTCAAGTGTGGAAAACTAGGTGTTTGGAAAACAAAAACTCAAAGAAAACACTTGGGAAAACTCTTTGTAAATGATAGAAATGAGGAACAAAACAAATCTCCCAAATTTCTATTTTCTTTGATTTTCCCAAACCCTAAAACACAAAACCAATTTGGAAGTTTAAAGCCCAAAACACTTTTGAAAACTTGTTTTAAACACTAGAGAAACTCTGGAATTTTTCTTGTCAAAAGTCTTATCAAAACATCCCAAGAGATGGGGTATTTATAGGCCAAACAGAAAACTAGCCGTCAGGCTGATCTGGCAACCTGACAGGCTTGCGGTCGACCGCCCGGTCGACTGCCAACGGTCATATTTTTGACCGTTAGGGCAATCCGGTCGACCGCCCGATCGACCGCCCAGATACAGAGAGCAGAGCTCTCTGGTCCGGTCGACCGCCCGGTCGGCCGGCCAACTGTGCTGCCAGACGTGCACAGCTCTGTGCACGTCGGTCGACCGCAGGGTCGACCGGCCCTTGATTCGATCGACCGTGCGGTCGGCCAACCTGGCCTGTCAGCCACTGTTCTGGGTTAGAAAAACATGTTAAAAATATTTTTAAAAATCTTGTAAAATATATAAAAAATCCCCAAAAATAGTTTTCTCATTTTGCATTGATATATAAACATGTGATAAAAAGTTTAGCTCAAATATCAATCAACATGAACTATTTTTGTGTCTTATCATTTTTACCAAGAACCAAAACTTGTATTTTATCAAACTTTGATTTTTCAATACATGAATAGGATAGTCAAAATAAGTTTGTATAAGTCATGTAAGCATGTATGTATATAGAGCACATCTAATATACATAAAACAATTTAAACTTATTTTGATCAATCTATTCATGAAAACCAATTTCAAAACATAAAACTTGTGTGTGTTGTTGTAATACCCCGTTCCTGGAATACGTACTTAGTTGCGTATTCAGTTTTTCGATCGTATTTTTTCGATTTACTTCCTGTATTTGACCGATTTCAGTTTCAAATATTATTTTCCAATATTTTAGATTTTATATGATTTTCTGGAATTTTCCTGAATTAATTGAAAATCTTCAAAACCCGTGTCGACTAGTGTCGCTGATCGATTCCCGGATTTTTATCTTACAAACAGTTAGGAAATTCTAGAAAGTTCTTTAGGCATTATTTCTTAGAATCGTATTTCTTACCTAAATACTTTTTCTGGGAATTTTATGATTTTATGAAAATTCCACCGGAGTCGGTAGCTAACTGATTCCGGGATTTTTAGTTTTAAAACTATAAATTATTTCTCCAAACGAATTTCACCATGAGTCTTAAAATATTATTATTGATTTTTGGTAAATTTTACGAGTCGTTCCAAGATACTTGATTTCGGGACGATTTCGGTATTTTCCGAAATGTTTTCCGCATCTTCGACTTAAACCCGGGAAATTGTCTTTTCAATATTTTCATTTTCCAAGCCAAAGAAAATATCTTCTCCTTTTTAAATTCTTTTCTTTTTCCTTTTTCTTTATTTCTCTTCCTTCCTCCACAAGCCACAAGATTTTCCAATTTTCCAAAATTCCAACCTTTTCCAAAATTCCAACAAACTCCACACACTTCTACCATTAATGCCCCTCTTTCTCTCTCTCTTCCATGGCCGGCCAAGTGGCCAAAAGAGGGACACCTCATCCTCTCCTATTTGCAAAAACCCCCTCTCTTCTACATAAATTGCACCTCCTTCACAAAATCAAAATCTTATATAAACTTTTCCTTTACATTTTTATTTCTTTTCTTCACTTCAACAAAGATTTGGCCTTCACCAAAATCCCTCCTTCACCTCAACCCCAACTCCAAAAACACCACAAAGTCATCATCTCCATCTCAAGCAACTACAACTTTTGGATTGGGATCGTGTCTATTATCGCCGAGGATCAAGTTTGTCGGCAACGCTCCTTTCGAACGCGTATAGCTCCAATTAACCATTCGTGTGAGTATTTTTACTCACCAAGACATGTAAACTTTTTAGTATACTTGTGTTTACAATTCATGTACACTTGTGCCTTCAAAATCATGCTTTTGGCCTTCAAATTCAACCATCAAATTCTGTTCTGTACCCTGTTTTCAGACCACGATTAGTCGACTTGACCTAGGAGTTAGTCGACTTGAAATCCTTATTTGAAACGACCCCTGTTCTGAAACACAGTTTTAGTCGACTTATCTTGATTATTAGTCGACTAACTTTTCCTGAAAATAAACCCCAACTCTCTGGAAATCACTGTTAGTCGACTTACCTTAACTATTAGTCGACTATAGATCATTGTTAGTCGACTAACCATTCCACCTAGTCGACTAACTTTTCCTGAAACAGAATTCCAACTCTCTGGAACCCAGTTTTAGTCGACTAGTCCAGACTGTTAGTCGACTAGAGACCACTATTAGTCGACTAACCATTCCACCTAGTCGACTAATTTAGGCTGTTTATTATAGTTGATTTCTTTTCTGAATTTGGATCATACCCTTGATACATGTGGGATATATTATTCTTGTTTATGCTTCATGAATGGTACTTCATGACCTGTTACTTGATGGATGTTACCTCTTGTTACTTCATGGCTTGTTATTGTATATTCTCATTTCATAACTTGTTAATTAATGAATATCACCACTTATCATGCTATCTCTTAACACCAAGTATGATACACTTGACTTTTGTATAAAATGGACCAACTTACATTGGGTCGGGGGAAAACATGTGGATATCAATATGTGTTCATGTTTACAGTGGTATTAGGTATGTTGTGCAACTATATTTCCGGTCTGACCTGAGGGCCTCCAGGGGACCGAGGGGAGTGCTTGCTCCCTCATTACTGGTACCATCATGATAAAGGGCATACATAAGTCCCTCCTGTTAGCCTAGCGGCTGGTTTCCGTCACCAAGCAACGGAACAATCCTGGACCGTTGTCCCGGGCATGTACGGGACCCACTGTAAACATAGTTCGTTGATAATCCCGCTGGTTTCCAATAACAACCTTGCTTTACTAGGATATGGATCTATGTGCCCTGGGACGCTGGGTCACATAGCTAGATATCACAGTAAGACAAGTAATAATAATAATAGACTCTAACTGTGGATTCATTGTATTCTGACTTTATCTCTTCATGCTTTCATTTCTTGCTAATTGATATTCATTATGTTGTTCTATCTTTCTTATTCATGTCTCTTAGCCATTTGGCTGTAGTCTGTTCATTGTTGGGAGGTCCTGACTCCCTTGGATTTGTATGTTCAGGTTCTGAAGCTTGGATCGAAGTGGAACCGTCCATAGAAGATCAAGCTTTTCTTAGTAAGCAGGCAGACTAGCTCCAGTCCTTGTGCCAGATCTCTCTCTTTGACTCACGGGATCTTCATCCTACTCGTGAGCATTTTGTGTTCATATTGTATCTTTTACTTTTGGACTTGGTTGTGATAAAAGATACATGTAATGTGTAATATTTTATCATATCTTGTGATAACTTGTACTTGTACTTTTAAGTTGGCATATGTATGTATATCACGCTTTGTCGTGTATTCTGATCCTTGTTGTACTAAATGCTTAGCGTATATACGTGGGGGCATTTTCTGACCTACGTATATACGTCGCAGTGACGTCTCCGTATCCGTGGAATCGGGGCGTTACAGGTTGGTATCAGAGCTTAGGCTCTCACACCTATAGTACAATCAAGCAGCAAATTAATGAAATTTGCTAATGCCAACTACAATGTACAAAGTTATCGAGTCCTTCTTGATTCCTTCCCTTGTGTCCTAAACTCCTTCCATTTTTCCAATTCCAGTTATCTTATCCCAATTCGGTATGGAGAGAAGGACGGGTCGTAATAATTCTGGACAAGTATCGAATGGACCTGCGGGAGAGAATACCGATATTCTGAGGGTCATTCAGACGATGATGGAGAACCAGCAGCAACAGGCGGAACTCCTCCGGCGAGAGTTGACAGCTCCAAAGGAACAGAGGCCGGGAAATATTTCAGACTTCAGACGGCTGCAACCAGCCATATTCACGGGTGAAGAGAAACCCCTGGATGCTGAGCAATGGCTGACAGATACCTCAGACTTGTTGAATGCAGCTCGAGTTCCAAAGGAGAATCAGGTGGAGGTTGCTAAGATTCAATTGAAGGATATAGCCAGAACATGGTGGCTAGCTGAGGAGGCAAGATTGGAGAAGCCTGTCACCTGGGACACATTCTCCAAGAGTTTCTATAGCAGATTCTTCCCTGCCACTGCTCAGAAGGACATGGAAGAGCAGTTTATCCGACTTCAGCAATGGAATAGGTCCGTGGACGAGTATGCCGCGGAATTTCTCAGACTTAGCCGCTTTGCTCCATACATGGTAACTGATGAGGAGAAGCGGGCAAGTAGATTTCAGCAGGGCTTGCAGATGGACATCCAGGTCTTCTTAATGCCCCAGCAGCTGAAGACTTATTCAGAAGTTCTCACCATAGCTCGAGAAGTGGAGCGTGGGCTAGAGAAGAAGCAAGTGAACCAGATGAGGAACCAGGCCATGAAGAGGCCATTTCCACCAATAGGAAGAGGAGGCCCATACAGAGCAGCAAAGGTTCAGACAATGAGGCAACCATTCCGACCAGCTCCTTACCAGACGGCCCAACCATTATCCTTCTGTAGCTATTGTCAGAAACCAGGTCACATTCGACAGAATTGCCGTAGGGCAAATGGATTATGCTTGGTATGTGGTTCCCGAGACCATTCCATAGAAGCCTGTCCACACAGAAGAATGGGGTAGCCGGCCAAGCTTTGCCAGCACTACAGGGACCAAATGGACAGAGATCACTTCCAGGGCCACTTGGACAGAGGAACCAAGGACCGATGATCAGGAGAGCTCCTCCCCCTCCTCCACAACAAGCTATTCGCCCAGTCCAAAGAGGAGCTAGGACTGCTGCAGGGCGTGGAAGGGGACAAGCTTACAACTTGACGGAAGAAGAGGCTGAGACTTCTGAGGAAGTGATAACAGGTAAAATCAGGGTACACTCAAAACCTGTTTTAGCCCTCTTCGATTCAGGAGCTTCTCATTGTTATATCTCAGATCATTTTGTGGCATTGCATTCTATACCTGTTAGATCTTTAGACCACAAATGGGAGATTAGTACAGGGAATGGAGTAGTCATATCTACTAGAGTTTGCACTGATTGTCCAGTAGAACTTTGTAACAAGACCTTGGCCATAGATATGCTCGTACTAGACACCAAAGGGTACGACGTAATCTTAGGCATGACCTGGCTCAGTCAATATTATGCAGTTATTGACTGTAGGGAGAAGAAGATTAATTTCAGAATCCCTCTTCAGCCTGAATTCCAATTTAGTGGGGAAGTGAAGTCTACCAAGAGAAAGACTCGGATGACTAGTTCAGAGATTCAGAAGGGCACACCGGTGTGGGATGAATTCCCGGGAGTGTTTGCTGAAATCTCAGGACTTCCACCTGAAAGGATGATTGAGTTCTCTATTGGTACTGTGCCTGGAGCAGCTCCTATATCCAAGGCTCCGTACAGGATGGCACCGACGGAGTTAGAGATTCTAAAGAAGCAGCTGCAGGAATACTCTGATAAGGGATTGATTCGGCCAAGCACTTCACCATGGGGAGCTCCAGTATTATTGGCAAACAAGAAGGATGGTGGTAAAAGGCTTTGTATTGATTATAGAGAATTGAACAAAGTTACCATCAAGAACAAGTATCCCTTACCAAGGATTGATGATCTGTTTGATCAGCTTCATGGAGCCCGAGTATTCTCTAAATTAGATTTACAATCGGGTTACCATCAGCTTAGGGTGAAGAAAGAGGATATTCCGAAGACGGCATTCAGGACCCGTTATGGCCACTATGAGTTTCTAGTTATGCCTTTCGGAGTCACCAATGCCCCTGCAGTTTTCATGGATTTGATGAACAGAGTGTTCTCGCCCTATTTGGATCAGTTTGTAGTTGTTTTTATAGATGACATCTTGATCTATTCAAAGAACAACAGGGAGCATGCAGAACACTTGAGGATAGTATTGCAGACTCTCCAGCAGGAGCAGCTTCATGCTAAGAGGAGCAAGTGTGACTTTTGGTTGGACAGTATAGCCTTCCTTGGACACATGGTTTCAGCAGAAGGAATTTCAGTTGATCCCAGCAAAGTCCAGGCAGTGAAGGATTGGCCTATTCCCAAGACGGTGACTGAGATTAAGAGTTTTATTGGACTAGCCGGATATTACAGACGCTTTGTCCAAGATTTCTCTAAGATTGCAGCCCCGTTGACCAAGCTCACCCGGAAAGGGGAAAGGTACATATGGACAGAAGAATGTACTGCAGCCTTTGAGCAATTGAAGCAAAGACTCATTTCAGCTCCAATCTTGAGGACTCCCTCAGGAAGAGGAGGGATGGTCATATTCAGTGATGCATCAGGAAAAGGCCTGGGGTGTGTACTAATGCAACATGATCATGTTATAGCTTATGCATCCAGACAACTGAAGCTTCATGAACGGAATTACCCAACTCATGACTTGGAGCTATCCAAGACATCATAAGATTGGACTTGATGATAGTTCAAGGAACTGATAAGGCAGGACAGTTCATGACCTTGCAGATTCAGTCAGCATTGATAGATGAGATCAAGGAAGCTCAAAAGGAAGACCCCAGATTACAGCAATTCCGAGCTCAAGTAGAGGCTGGATTGAGGACTGATATCAGTATTCATCCGGATGATGCCTTGTATTTTGGTAGCAGACTTTGTGTTCCCCAAGGAGAAGTTCGACAGAAGATTCTAGCAGAAGCACACAGTTCAGCCTATTCCATACACCCAGGGGGAAACAAAATGTATCAAGACATAAAGAAGCAGTTGGTGGAATGCTATGAAAAGGGAGATAGCCCAGTATGTAGCCAAGTGCTTAGTTTGTCAGCAGATAAAGATAGAACATCAGAGGACAGCTGGACTTCTACAACCCTTACCAATACCCGAATGGAAGTGGGAGCACATCACCATGGATTTTGTTACGGCATTACCTCGTAGTCCTAAGGGTAATAATGTTGTATGGGTAATCATTGATCGCCTCACCAAATCAGCTCACTTCATACCATTCAGGGTAGGTCAGACAACAGAGGTTTTGGCAGACAAGTACATGAAGGAGATAGTTCGTCTACATGGAGTTCCAGTTAGTATTGTATCAGACAGAGACACAAGATTCAGATCACATTTCTGGGAAAGTTTCCAAGACAGTCTAGGAACTCGTCTGAAATTCAGTACTTCCTATCACCCTCAGACAGACGGACAATCTGAAAGGACTATCCAGATTCTTGAAGACATGTTGCGGGCTTGCATGATTGAATTCAAGGGATCATGGGAAGATCATCTTCACTTGGCTGAATTTTCTTATAATAACAGCTATCAGGCAAGTATCAAGATGGCACCATTTGAAGCATTGTATGGAAGGAAGTGTAGGTCACCGATTGTTGGGACGAAGTCGGTGAGAGGAGACTTTTGGGGCCAGAGATCCTGATTCAGACAACAGATAAAGTCAGAATCATCAGAGATCACCTCAGGGCAGCTCAGAGTCGGCAGAAAAGTTGGGCTGACACTCAGAGAAGGCCATTGGAATTCCAGACAGGAGATCATGTGTTTTTGAAGATATCACCTACAAAAGGAGTAATCCGGTTCGGTACTCGTGGAAAGTTTAGTCCGAGATATATCGGCCCATTCGAGATTTTGGACCGTGTGGGAGATGTGTCTTATCGATTGGCATTACCGCCATCGTTGGACGGAGTTCACAATGTATTCCACGTATCACAGTTGAGGAAGTATGTCAAGGATGATAGTCATATCCTGGATCACTCCGAACTGGAACTACAACCGGATTTGTCATATCAAGAGCAACCGATGGCCATTTTGGACAGAAGTGTCAAGACATTGAAGAATAAGGCAATACCATTAGTGTTGGTGTCTTGGAGCAGGCATGCGCCAGGAGAGGCCACGTGGGAACGAGAGGATGTTATCCGTGAGCGTTATCCGCAACTCTTCACAACTTGATTGGTAAAATTCTTTCTTCTTATCCTTCTCTACCGTTACCTTTCATTTCCTGAAATTTCGAGGACGAAATTTTTGTAAGGTGGATGGATTGTAATACCCCGTTCCTGGAATACGTACTTAGTTGCGTATTCAGTTTTTCGATCGTATTTTTTCGATTTACTTCCTGTATTTGACCGATTTCAGTTTCAAATATTATTTTCCAATATTTTAGATTTTATATGATTTTCTGGAATTTTCCTGAATTAATTGAAAATCTTCAAAACCGGTGTCGACCAGTGTCGCTGATCGATTCCCGGATTTTTATCTTACAAACAGTTAGGAAATTCTAGAAAGTCCTTTAGGCATTATTTCTTAGAATCGTATTTCTTACCTAAATACTTTTTCTGGGAATTTTATGATTTTATGAAAATTCCACCGGAGTCGGTAGCTAACTGATTCCGGGATTTTTAGTTTTAAAACTATAAATTATTTCTCCAAACGAATTTCACCATGAGTCTTAAAATATTATTATTGATTTTTGGTAAATTTTACGAGTCGTTCCAAGATACTTGATTTCGGGACGATTTCGGTATTTTCCGAAATGTTTTCCGCATCTTCGACTTAAACCCGGGAAATTGTCTTTTCAATATTTTCATTTTCCAAGCCAAAGAAAATATCTTCTCCTTTTTAAATTCTTTTCTTTTTCCTTTTTCTTTATTTCTCTTCCTTCCTCCACAAGCCACAAGATTTTCCAATTTTCCAAAATTCCAACCTTTTCCAAAATTCCAACAAACTCCACACACTTCTACCATTAATGCCCCTCTTTCTCTCTCTCTTCCATGGCCGGCCAAGTGGCCAAAAGAGGGACACCTCATCCTCTCCTATTTGCAAAAATCCCCTCTCTTCTACATAAATTGCACCTCCTTCACAAAATCAAAATCTTATATAAACTTTTCCTTTACATTTTTATTTCTTTTCTTCACTTCAACAAAGATTTGGCCTTCACCAAAATCTCTCCTTCACCTCAACCCCAACTCCAAAAACACCACAAAGTCATCATCTCCATCTCAAGCAACTACAACTTTTGGATTGGGATCGTGTCTATTATCGCCGAGGATCAAGTTTGTCGGCAACGCTCCTTTCGAACGCGTATAGCTCCAATTAACCATTCGTGTGAGTATTTTTACTCACCAAGACTTGTAAACTTTTTAGTATACTTGTGTTTACAATTCATGTACACTTGTGCCTTCAAAATCATGCTTTTGGCCTTCAAATTCAACCATCAAATTCTGTTCTGTACCCTGTTTTCAGACCACGATTAGTCGACTTGACCTAGGAGTTAGTCGACTTGAAATCCTTATTTGAAACGACCCCTGTTCTGAAACACAGTTTTAGTCGACTTATCTTGATTATTAGTCGACTAACTTTTCCTGAAAATAAACCCCAACTCTCTGGAAATCACTGTTAGTCGACTTACCTTAACTATTAGTCGACTATAGATCATTGTTAGTCGACTAACCATTCCACCTAGTCGACTAACTTTTCCTGAAACAGAATTCCAACTCTCTGGAACCCAGTTTTAGTCGACTAGTCCAGACTGTTAGTCGACTAGAGACCACTATTAGTCGACTAACCATTCCACCTAGTCGACTAATTTAGGCTGTTTATTATAGTTGATTTCTTTTCTGAATTTGGATCATACCCTTGATACATGTGGGATATATTATTCTTGTTTATGCTTCATGAATGGTACTTCATGACCTGTTACTTGATGGATGTTACCTCTTGTTACTTCATGGCTTGTTATTGTATATTCTCATTTCATAACTTGTTAATTAATGAATATCACCACTTATCATGCTATCTCTTAACACCAAGTATGATACACTTGACTTTTGTATAAAATGGACCAACTTACATTGGGTCGGGGGAAAACATGTGGATATCAATATGTGTTCATGTTTACAGTGGTATTAGGTATGTTGTGCAACTATATTTCCGGTCTGACCTGAGGGCCTCCAGGGGACCGAGGGGAGTGCTTGCTCCCTCATTACTGGTACCATCATGATAAAGGGCATACATAAGTCCCTCCTGTTAGCCTAGCGGCTGGTTTCCGTCACCAAGCAACGGAACAATCCTGGACCGTTGTCCCGGGCATGTACGGGACCCACTGTAAACATAGTTCGTTGATAATCCCGCTGGTTTCCAATAACAACCTTGCTTTACTAGGATATGGATCTATGTGCCCTGGGACGCTGGGTCACATAGCTAGATATCACAGTAAGACAAGTAATAATAATAATAGACTCTAACTGTGGATTCATTGTATTCTGACTTTATCTCTTCATGCTTTCATTTCTTGCTAATTGATATTCATTATGTTGTTCTATCTTTCTTATTCATGTCTCTTAGCCATTTGGCTGTAGTCTGTTCATTGTTGGGAGGTCCTGACTCCCTTGGATTTGTATGTTCAGGTTCTGAAGCTTGGATCGAAGTGGAACCGTCCACAGAAGATCAAGCTTTTCTTAGTAAGCAGGCAGACTAGCTCCAGTCCTTGTGCCAGATCTCTCTCTTTGACTCACGGGATCTTCATCCTACTCGTGAGCATTTTGTGTTCATATTGTATCTTTTACTTTTGGACTTGGTTGTGATAAAAGATACATGTAATGTGTAATATTTTATCATATCTTGTGATAACTTGTACTTGTACTTTTAAGTTGGCATATGTATGTATATCACGCTTTGTCGTGTACTCTGATCCTTGTTGTACTAAATGCTTAGCGTATATACGTGGGGGCATTTTCTGACCTACGTATATACGTCGCAGTGACGTCTCCGTATCCGTGGAATCGGGGCGTTACAGTTGTGCACTTGAGCATATCAACTATTCTTATCTCTACACATGGATCTAAAACACACAAAACTAAACTAGGATATCTAAGTCTTCTTGACGATCTTCATCTTCAAGTCGACTCGATCCCAAACGTGATCCACCGAGTGCAAAGGTATGATCTTGATGCTCGGGCACTGGAATCACCAAGTGAAGGCTTCCAAACTCCTCTTTTTGAAGCAATCACCAGCTAATATCTTGTTACATAATCTTAAACTAAAATCACAAGATTATTAGTAAACATAACTACATGAGTTAATCATCATCAAAACTAGAGAGGAAGGCCTTCGGGCCATCAATCTCCCCCTTTTTGTTGTTGACAAAACTCATGGAGTTATATATGCATGGATTAAAGTCAAGCTTCAAAGAAGCTCCCCCTTAACTCATGCATAAAACAAATAAACATAATGAATATGCAATGAAGGCTCTTAAACATGAATGCATAGATATGCATAAACAATAAAAGGCTCTAGATACCAATGAAATGTTCAAAAACAAAACATGCTCTAGATACCAATTAAAATTAAACTAAATTAAACTTAATATATGCAAAACATAAACATGCATATATAAAACACATTCAAACTCAAAATCTTTCTCCCCCTTTTTGTCAATCATCAACAAAGGGGTAAAAACTAAAACAAAACAAAATCTTCTCCCCCTTTTTAATACAAAGAAACAATCATCAATAACGGGTAAATAAAGACAATGTTCTCTCCCTTTTTGTCTAAAACAAAAACAAAACCATATAGGGGTGACAATCAATTAAGATATCAATTGAAATATGTCAATGTAGCATCTTGATACCAATTGAAAGTAAACATAGATTAATAAAATAAATGGTATATGCTATATACATTCATGAAGAGGAAGATGTGAAGCTTCCCTACATAGATACATTACATGAAGAAGGGATGACAAGCCCTAATTCACATAACATACACTATGCAATGCATAAGAGGAGATGTGAAGCTCCCCCTACACACGTGTACCACATAAAAAAGAGATTGTCAAGCTCTTCAATACAACATACACTCATCATGAATCTATATGTAGAAGAGATGTTAAGCTCTCCTTGCATATATGCAATATAAATCAAAACTTTTGTATTTATCTTTAAACAAAATTTTGAGATACCAATTTAAAACATTCAAATAAACATCTTGATATCAAAAAAAGAGTATTTTTCTTTTTAAGTATATGATATCAATTTAAAGTTTTTATTTTCTATCATAAAGCAAGGGAGTGGAAGTTAAATACTAATTGAAATACAAAAACAAATTTTCTCCCCTTTTATGAAAAATCAACTAAAACAATGAGTAGGCTTGAAATGAGATACCAATTAAAAAGCAATTGAAAACTAATCAATTGAAACAAAATTGAAACTCAAGCTTAGCATAAACACAAACATATATATGTATGAAAACTAGATACCAATTGAAATTGATATTCTTTGAAAATCAAGCATACATATATAAAAATATATGAGTATACAATAAAAGTCAAAATTGATACCAATTGAAATAATTTCAATGATACCAATTGAAACAACAATAATGATCAAGTGTATACATCATATAACTATCCTCCCAATCATGTTCAAGTTTTAAAATGATTTTCACTATAAAACATACATGAGCATGATCGCCCATCCATCCGCCCGTGGAAGGTAGGGTTTTCAAAAAAAAATAGGTTTGAAAATTAATGTATGTTTGAAAATCTTTACCATAAGAAGAATACGAACTAGTTAAATGGAGAAACATGTTAACTAGTACGAAATCCTTCAAGAAAGGAACAAAAACAAAATTGTTTTTCATGAAATAAGAAATCCACATGATATCAAACACTCAAGTCAATTAAGCATAAATATGACTCATGAAAACAAACACATGAGTAAACAATAAATGTGAGTGTACAAATAAGATGTGAAGATCATAATCATGAGAGATAGACAATAAGCTCATTATTCCTTGAAACATGAAAACATAAAAATCATCAAAACTATTTAATCTTCAAGGTATATGCATGTCTTATACAAACTAAAGTATACATACATATCCAAATACAACGAGTCCACAAAGATATATGCATGAAGGCACGTGGCTCAAAAGGATGTATATGTATAACAATAATTTGGATAAAATGGACATATACATGAAGTTAAATATAAACACATGGAAACATGTAGAACATGAAAAACTAAATTTCCATTAAAACAAATTTCATTTTAAGGTATATGTATGATTTGTCAAACATGAAGTATATATACATATCCCTAAACACAAAGAGTCCATATGTATAGATTTGCATGAAAGGGAAAATGACTCAAGGGGTATACATGTATATCTTAAAGTTTGGCAAAATAGACATATACATGAAATGAAAACACATGATCATAAAACAAAACCAAAATTAGGAATACAAGTTTAAAATGCATGAATCATCAAAACTAGATTATACTAACACATCTAATGGGAACAAATAAGCATTCAAGCCCAAACATATATAGATTTATTTGTGTCCCACTATATGCACAAGTATATACCTAGTCTTAATGAAAACTAACATTTAAGCTTATATTCAAATCATGAAGCATCAAAAACAAGATAAAATCGTCGTGATAAATCTTAAACAGGATTATTATATAAATTCACATGTTATTAGAGCTATGATAAACATGATAGCTAAACAAAGGTGAGAACACAAAATAATAGTCCATATTAAACATGGGTGTCTCAAAAGGCTATATATGCATGTCAAGGGTCTAATGAACATGACATTAACATAATAATCTACAAATATCAAAACATGCTATAATGAATAAAATGAAATGCATGTAAATATAAATAAGGAGTAAGAGATCGTTACCAAAACCTATAAGGCAACTCTCCATGTCTTCAAAACAAGGTGGTCCTTCCACCAAACATCCCTTGAAAGTGATGCATCCAAATTGTTTCCTTTAAGTACGGAACGCATGCACTCTAAGGTACCTCAACTCTCATGTCATGCGAGAGCCCACACCTACATCATAAACAAGAGGAGTTGTCTTTGGTACCCATATCTTATTGGGTCCATGGGGGTTAGTACCTTCTCTAACCCAAACAAATTTATTTGCTAAATTTACATCATGTATTCTATCAAAACAAAATTTAGCAAGGTGGCCCTTACGTCCACAATGTGTACAAGTGTACACATGAGCATACATGTGATGGGTGTGTCCGTGAGGAGCATGTGTATGCCGTGGAGGGTGTGCATGAATAGATGGAACTTGTTTCTTTCTGAACAAAGATTCCAAACGTGTATGGCCTACAGAACATTGGCTCAAAGTGGAGCCCAAACAATCAACACTCTTCTTAAGCATGGATATATCATTGTTAATCAAAGAAGAAGTGTGTCATGCAATGGCTGTGCTAGATGGAACTACCCTAGCATGGCAAACATGAGAAACAATTTCATTTTTTAAAGATTTATTTTTATTTAAACAAATTTCTAACTCTTTTGAAATAAAATCAATTTCTCTTTTTAAAGAATCATTTTCTTTTAAAACAAATTCAACTTTTGAAGACAAAAACTCATTTTTCTTCAACACATTATCACAATCATTTTTATTTTTCAAAAACTCGTTTTCTTTAAGGACAAGATCAAGTTGAGATTTTAATGAATCCCTTTCATTAGAAATCTCCTCTTTCTCTTGCAAAACAATGTCAAGTCTAGAAATCAAATTTTTATTATCATTGTTAAGGCCTAGACTTTTCTTTTTCAAAATCTTATATTTTTCTAATAATTTTTCACAAACAATTGACAACTCTTCATTTAAAGCATTGGCATCCATATCATCATGATCATCAAATGAAGAGCTAGCACTATCTAGTTGAGTATTCGAGTATACCTCAAGGGAGTCATTCCCTTGGACCGTATAGCATTGTTGTGGCTCGGATTCATCTCCTCTAGATTCCTCTTCTTGTTGGATAGGCAATTGAAGCTTTGAGGTGGTGGTGGTTGTCAACTTGTTCCACACTGCAAAGGCGGAATCAGATTAGAAACATGCATAAGATAATCTTTAGGTAGCGTGCTTCTAATGGTCTCAAGGGCTTGTGCATTGGCCCCTATATGCTTGCTATCACTAAGGTAGGATTCCTTGGTAATGGCAAGGTGAACTTTATATCCTAGGGTTAGTAAATAAACGGACATCCTAGTCTTCCAAACAATGATGTTAGAAGAGTCAAACATAGGTGGGGTCATGAAGTCCATGGGTCCAAGCTATATGTGTGCAAACAAGCAAAATGCTAATGATAGATTAGCAAACAAGGATCTCACTCCTAGGATGTTAAGCCTAAGTATCAAGAGCGGAGGCTCTGATACCAATTGTAAATCACCTAGAGGGGGGTGAATAGGTGATAATGCAAATCTAGAAACTAAATGCGGAAGCTAAAACAATTTTTGCAACACACTTAATACAACCAACAAGTGTAGCCGAATTCCCCGTGAAGGGCTCTGGACTAACTCCTCTTGATTCCCTAGATAAGGGTTGAGGTGCTATATGAAGCTCTTGTGGTTAAGTATAAGTGAGGCACACACACAAGCAAGCCAAGCATATAAGGATGAAATAGCAATGTGAATTAATGCAAGGCACAAATCCAAGCATGTATGAATGATATGACAATATGAATAATGCTATGCACAACACAAATAAAGAGAGAGGGTTAAGAGACAATGGATCAAACGCAAACACAAAAATATGTTTCGAGGTTCGAGCCCCTAGCTCTACGTCCCCGCCTTCACCGAGAAGGATTTCCAGTCCACTATCTCGCCCACCGAGGAGGATTTGTACAACAAGGGAGTACCGAACTCCTCTCTCAAACACCGCCTCACAACAGAGGGGTAGGCCCGTAGCCAAACACCTCTACCGAAGAGGGTTACAACCAAACTCCACCTCTCACTAGAGGGAGCAAACACAAGCCTCAACCTCTACCAAAGAGGGAGCAAACCAATCACCCGATCAACCTCTACCAAAGAGGGATACAACAAAAGCAAGGGTGTTTACAACTTGGAGTCTACAATAACCTCAAACAATCTCTTTTTCCTCAAAACAAAGATCCTAATAGAATAGGATAGAAGATAAGCTCAAGTATGAAAAACTAGGTGTTTGGAAAACAAAAACTCAAAGAAAACACTTGGGAAAACTCTTTGTAAATGATAGAAATGAAGAACAAAACAAATCTCCCAAATTTCTATTTTCTTTGATTTTCCTAAATCCTAAAACACAAAACCAATTTGGAAGTTTAAAGCCCAAAAACACTTTTGAAAACTTGTTTTAAATACTAGAGAAACTCTGGAATTTTTCTTGTCAAAAGTCTTATCAAAACATCCCAAGAGATGGGGCATTTATAGGCCAAATAGAAAACTAGCCGTTAGGCTGATCTGTCAGCCTGACAGGCTTGCAGTTGACTGCCCGGTCGACCGCCAACGGTCATATTTTTGACCGTTGAGGCAATCCGGTCGACCACCCGGTCGATCGCCCAGATACAGGGAGCAGAGCTCTCTGGTCCGGTCGACCACCCGGTCGGCCGGCCCACTGTGCTGCCAGACGTGCACAGCTCTGTGCACGTCGGTCGACCGCAGGGTCGACCGGCCCTTGGTTCGATCGACCGTGCGGTCGGCCGACCTGGCCTGTCAGCCACTGTTATGGGTAAGAAAAACATGTTAAAATATTTTTAAAAATCTTGTAAAATATATAAAAAATCCCCAAAAATAGTTTTCTCATTTTGCATTGATATATAAATATGTGATAAAAAGTTTAGCTCAAATATCAATCAACATGAACTATTTTTGTGTCTTATCATTTTTACCAAAAACCAAAACCTGTATTTTATCAAACTTTAATTTTTCAATACATGAATAGGATAGTCAAAATAAGTTTGTATAAGTCATGTAATCATGTATGTATATAGAGCACATCTAATATACATAAAAATAATTTAAACTTGTTTTGATCAATCTATTCATGAAAACCAATTCCAAAACATAAAACTTGTGTGTGTTGTGCACTTGAGCATATCAACTATTCTTATCTTTACACATGGATCTAAAACACACAAAACTAAACTAGGATACCTAAGTCTTCTTGACGATCTTCATCTTCAAGTCGACTCGATCCCAAACGTGATCCACCGAGTGCAAAGGTATGATCTTGATGCTCGGGCACTGGAATCACAAGTGAAGGCTTCCAAACTCCTCTTTTTAAAGCAATCACCAACTAATATCTTGTTACATGATCTGAAACTAAAATCACAAGATTATTAGTAAACATAACTACATGAGTTAATCATCATCAAAACTAGAGAGGAAGGCCTTCGGGCCAACAGGTAATATCTGAAAAAGAGATTGGGGTGTAATATGGATTACCATTAAAATTGAAAAAATTATTGTTATAAGTCATATCACAAAGGAAATGTGAAATAAAAATAAAGAAAAACAAACAAATAAGTAAACAAATAAAAAGAAAAAAATCTAACCTAAGTTATAATAAACCTTAGACCTAGATGACTCCTAACTGGTTAGACTATCCACGGGGGGTATATTGCTGAATCTAACCATAAGTTAATCGGTCAGGTAGGAGCAAGATTGGAGGGAGGTATCCTTGCTTAAAGCAACAGGCCTAATTATGCCAAACCACCAGTCTTTCGGGTTTCGCCCCTCAATCCCCAACCTTGACACCGATTTAGTAAGAGTCAAATTCAAATCAACTTCCCCCTTAGGTCAGTCTCCTATATGAGTCCGAGATGTCCCTCGGGCCAGCATCTACTCAGTTTTACTTAGGCTTGGATTAGTGAGGGAAGAGATTGTTTGTGGGATAAGAAAGGGTAATGACTTCCCCACGTTATCTTGTTTATTGGAAAAGCCCTTAAATCAATTTAGTGCAGTGTACAAGTATATAAAAAAAAAGTAACACTCAAGCAATATTTCATACAAGAATGAACCTTATACTAAATGCTATGCACACATACCTTGACTCCAGCACTCTTCAACAGTAAATAGAAAATGTAATGAAATAGACGCAAGCCTAAATGCAAAGTCTAAATCATTTTTAGCATTTACAATTAACTTTTTACCGTTGTGTTAGAATATATGTATAGTGAGTCAAACAAGGAAATAGATTGGTACAGATATTAAACTTTGTAATTCAGCCAACCTACAGAAAATACAGGTTAGCAGTTCACTCATATTGCCACGGAAATGTAGCAAATCTGAGGGCTTTTGGACTCTGCTTTTTTGAGCAGAGTCCAGGGCCACTTATATGTCCACTGCAGCAAAAATTTCTTATTGTTAAATCTGTACACCAAGAACAAAGAAGAAGATTAACCAAAAGTGTATACTTAAAAAAAGAATAACTTACCGTCCCTCACCGGCAACGGCGCCAAAATTTGATTGAGACTTTACCTGCACACAAAAATACAGAATTTCAGAACTTAGAATAAAGAATGCAAGTACTCAATGCTATCACAATAGCAAGTGGTTATGCGGGTCGTGATCCACAAGGAGGGACTAGCGATGGAAGCTTTTTTAGCAAGTTCTCTTTTAAGTTACATTCAATAGTTAAAGATCTTCTTTAAATTTTTTAAAAGAAAAGGAAAAATAAGTTAAAGTTAAGTTAAAAAGAAAGTGGTAGATTGAGAAGGTGGAGAAAATAGAAAATGAATATTTATAAAGAAATTAAAAGGAGTGATAAAAGAGTTAGGTGTTGATGGTGTTGGTATTCTAAACTAAAAAAATTAAAAGAAAGAAAACTAAAACCTAAAAAAACTTACTTACCTCTTTGGCGCCTGCTTACCTTTGACCCGTATCGACGATGTACCTTTGTTTGAAGGTGAGCGAAGTATGACAAATAGGATCTTCCCCATTTTCGATTTACACTATGAAATGAAGGGGCAAGCTACACTACCATAGAAATGGATATCCATCAGCATAAGCCATCAATGGCACTTGCAAGGGCAAGGCAACTTCGAGGCTATCAGATTCATTTGGATCCACAAACACAGAAGAGGGTAGTAAATGAAATCGAGAATAGAAAAGAAAAAAACTTCGAGTCGATTCAAATAACAATGAAAGAAAAGATCACTTACACCGTGTCACCCTCAGTACAAGTTTGTTCTCATTCATCCATGAAAGTCTCCTATCCTCTCTGTTACATAAAGAAAATAAAAATTACATAAAAGAAAACTTGAAACCTAAGTTACAAATTACAGTATAGCCTAAATTCTACTCTCTGCTTGGTCGTCCCCTGTGGTCTCTGAAAAACCCAGTATTTATAGGCAAAACCCAACATAGGAGAGCGTACGAAGATAAGGGGAAAATGCTCCCCCAACAACCATCAACAAGCTACGAAAACGCAGCTTTTGCGTTTCCACAGCCAGGGTATGGCCTGGTGACCACACCCTATTGGTGGTACTCCCTGCCTTCGCGATTTGCTTTTATCTGGTTTTGGATTTCTCGTTTCAGCTCCTGAATTTGACGAAACGGCCTTTGATCTTTGGCTTTAACTGATTGATTTGGGAAGATTTATTTTAACCGATTTTCAACTTCTCTAATTTATCCTGATCTGTCCTAATTTTCTGATTTCGAATTAATTCTGAATTAAATCAGAATTTTGATGAGCTTTGGGCTCGTTTCTCTTTCCTTTCCTTTAGCTGTGGGCCTACATATTAATTAAACAATTATAGGATTAAAAATAGAGCTTATTATATAATAAGTATGAGAATATGATAATAATTATGCAATATCTGCGACCGATCACACCCTTATACCTATCTTTAGCTCATCCTCGAGCAAAATAACAAAACTAAACTAAAGATTATTAGACCACTTTCGCAGGTCACGCGATTGCACTGAGCATGTGCAATAAGCCGTTAAACCTCTGGGGTACCCCTAGAGAACGAGTTTTGTCTCGTGAGAATTTTCAGTGGATTGCACCCACAAAAACTATAAAGAAAGAGAAAAATGTTAGTATTTTGAAAACACATTTTGAAAGAGAAAAATATTTGAAATATTATTGTAAGAATTAAGTAATCTATATGTTATAGGAAAACTGAATTTTTTATTCCTAAACTTAATCTCTATTCAAAAATTTGTTATCGATCAAAGTAAGGAGTCAAATTGTAATTCTCATCTAATTTATTACTTTACCCTAAGTCATATGCACCTTTGTGACCGTAAAATTTTGACTAAGGGTCCTTTAACTCTAACTCTAATGCCTTATTTACTTATTTATTTATTTTATTTTTGGTGGTATTATTCCATAGTTCTATTAGGGTTTCTAATCTGCCCATGTAATGAGCCTTTAATCGGTGACTCCCAAACCAAACAGTCTTAGGGCACGGGTGAGAAAACACCCCGAGGACTTAAGGACTCGAGCAAACAAGGCAACAAAACTAAAGATTTTATTATATGAACCGCTTTTAGGCGTGAATACTTATGCTTTATGAGGCACAAATACCCAGCTTAATCAGAGGATTTTTATATACATATATTTTTCTTTTATTTTTCCCAAACTTATCTAATCATCTTTTGCATAAATACTAAGGCTTTTGAATAAGACATAAGTATCTTTGTTTTTGAACCCTAAGTGTGTAAGTGTATAAAGTGTGCAGATTTCATCAAGGCAAAGATCAAGACTAAATTACTTTGACAAGTTATCTTCTTAACCCTAAAAATTAAACAAATAATTTTATTTTGACCAAGTATAAGAAATCCTAATTATAATTCTCCTATTCCTTAAAATTGACTTAATTTCTTACAAAAAATATGTCAAAATATTGTTTCTATTTTCAAAAAGTTTTTTTTTAAAAGTAAAAAAATGTTGATTTTTTTATTTTTTAAATTTTTTAATAAAATGGAAAACCTAAGTTATATTAGACCCTCCCCACACCTCTCATGTATTGTCCTCAATGTATAATTTAATGCATAGATGCATGAAAAAATAGAAAGAGAAGGAAAATATTACCTTAAGGTGGTGGTTTCGGTGCCAGTCTTATTGGTCCACGATATGCAGCCCAATCTAATTTGGTGGAGTTCGGAGGAACCCACCAGAAATCTCTCTAATATAACCCACTAAAATAATGTATATATAAATGATATTTATAAAGAATTTTACCCCATCTAATTTTCAAATTTCACAAATAATTTTGGAGTCAATTTTATCAACATCCTTATCCCAAAATGGAGTGTAAAAAGATAGAATGATTGACTTGGACTTAGGAAGTATGGAAACTAATACTAACTCAAAAAAGTGATTTAAGTCAAGTAAAGATTCAGGAGTCGAGATTGGTTCAGGAAGTGGGTTCAAATCAAGAAGTTGAAACTCAAGTCCATATTCATTTCCCAACAATAGAATGACTTAACATTGGTAATTCAAGTTCAAGAAAGACAGGTGTGGGAATCAAAACTGACTCTAAAATATTATTCAAGTTGGGTAACAAAATAGGAGTCAATATTGATTCAGGAATTTGAACTCGATCACAAATTTTAGAATCTAGTTCACATTTCTCATTGAGTTCAATTTCATAAAAATGAGAACTTGCCAATTTGTCAATGGGACTTTCAAAAGTATGAAATTGGTCAAGTTCAATATGATGATCATAAAAGATTGGAGATTCAATTTCATGATGAATTGGCACAGGATCCAATGTTGACACGAGAAAAAGATTGAAATCAGGTGAAGACACCAGAGTCATTATTGAATCACCAAGTTGAGATTCAGGATCATATTCATTCTCAAGTTCAATTTTAGAAAAGGGATAACTTGTCAAAATGTTAATTTCATTTTCAAAATTTGGGGTTTGGTCAAGTTCAAACGGGTGTGCTGAAATGGAATCTAGTTTTCCAAAAATAACATGATTCTTCGGCTCTAACAAAATTGTTAGCGACATCAAAAAAGGTCAAACGGTGAGAATGGAGAGTATGGACCATTATATCTATGTCATAATTTCGAGCGATTTGAGCCTGAGTCATGGCTTCAAGCATCTTTTCACAGTTGATTGGTTCATCGTTTTGTTGCGATTGGACTTGAAAAGATGAAGTTTTATTTTGAAATTTGTGGCGAAATTGTGAGTCCGTCAGATTTTGTGATTGTTGCTTAGACTCACGCATACTCATTTCTAAGATTGATTGTTTTCTATTTTGAACTGGTAGAACTGAGTATGAATCTTGAAATATTGTGAACAAGGTGGATAAGGAGGACAAGTTGGTTGAAAATTAGACTCGAGAGAGGTGAATCCCCATTGATACTGTGAAGCGTTGAAATTATTTTGGAAATTATTGTCATAAGATTGGGGGCATGGGTTATATTGATTCGGATAAGACCAATCCGACACACTAGGTTGGTTAAAGTTGGTAATATCTGAAAAAGAGGCCGGAGTGTAATATGGATTACCATTAAAATTGAAAAAATTATTATTATAAGCCATATCACATAGGAAATGTAAAATACAAACAAAGAAAAACAAACAAATAAACAAACAAATAAAAAGAAAAAAAATCTAACCTAAGTTAGGATAAACATTAGACCTAGACGACTCCTAACTGGTTAGACGTTAACGGGAGGTATATTGCTGAATCTGACCACAAGTTAACCGGCCAGGTAGGGGCAAGATTGGTGGGAGGTATCCGTGCCTAAAGCAACGGGCCTAATTATGCCAAACTACCAGCCTTCGGGGTTTCACCCCTCAATCCCCAACCTTAGACACCGATTTAGTAAGAGTCAAATTCAATCAACTTCCCCCTTAGGTCAGTCTCCTATTTGAGTCCGAGATGTCCCTAGGGCCACATCTACTCAGTTTTATTTAGGCTTGGCTTAGTGAGTGAGGAGATTGTCCGTGGGCTAAGTAAGGGTAATGACTTCCCCACCTTATCTTGTTTATAGGACAAGCCCTTAAATCAATTTAGTGCAGTGTACAAGCATATAGAAAAAAAGTAACACTCAAGCAATATTTCATACAAGAATGAACCTTGTACTAAATTCTATGCACATATACCTTGGCTCCAGCACTCTTCAACAGTAAATAGAAAATGTAATGAAATAGACACATGCCAAAATGCAAAGTCTAAATCATTTTTATTATTTACAATCAACCTTTTACTGTTGTGTTAGAAATATATGTACAGTGAGTCAAACAAGGAAATTGATAGGTACAGATATTAAACTTTGCAATTCAGCCAACCTGTAGAAAATACAGGTTAGTAGTTCACTTAGGTTGCCACAGGAATGTAGCAAATTTGAGGGCTTCTGGGCTCTGGTTTTTTAGCAGAGTCCAGAGCCACTTATATGTCCACTGTAGCAAAAATTCCTTGTTGTTAAATCTGTACACCAAGAACAAAGAAGAAAATTAACCAAAAGTGTAAACTTAAAAAGAGAATAACTTACCGTTTCTCCCCGGCAACGGTACAAAAATTTGATTGAGACTTTACCTGCACAAAAAAATACAAAACTTTAGAACTTAGAATAAAGAATGCAAGTACTCAATACTATCACAATAGCAAGTGCTATGCGGGTCGTGATCCACAAGGAAGACTAGCGATGAAAGCTTTTTAGCAAGTTCTCTTTTAAGTTACATTCAATGATTAAAGATCTTCTTTTAATTTTTTAAAAGAAAAGAAAAAATAAGTTAAAGTTAAGTTAAAAAGAAAGTGGCAGATTGAGAAGGTAGAGAAAATAGAAAATGAATATTTACATAGAAATTGAAAAAGAGTGATAAAAGAGTTGGGTGTTGATGGTGTTGGTATTCTAAACTAAAAAATTAAAAGAAAGAAAACTAAAACCTAAAAACCTTACTTACCTCTTCGACGCCTGCTTACCTTTGACCCGTTTCAACGATGTACCTTTGTTTGAAGGCGAGCGAAGTATAACAAATATTATCTTCCCCATTCCCGATTTACACTATGAAATGAAGGGGCAAGCTATACTACCATAGAAATGGATATCCATCAGCATAAGCCATGAACGACACTTGAAGGGCAAGGCAACTTTGAGGCTATCGGATTCATTTGGATCCACAAACACAGAAGAGGAAGCAAACGAAAACAAGAATAGAAAAGAAAAGAAAACTTCGATTCAATTCAAATAACAATGAAAGAAAAGATCACTTACACCGTGTCACCCTCAATACAAGCTTATTTTCATTCCTCCATGAAAGTCTCCTCTCCTCTCAGTTACATAAAGAAAATAAAAATTACATTAAAAAACTAAAAACCTAAGTTACAAACTACAGTATAGCTTAAATTCTACTCTCTACTTGGTCGTCCCTTGTGATCTCTGAAAAACCCAGTATTTATAGGCAAAACCCAACATAGGAGAGCGTACGAAGATAGTTGGAGCAAACGCTCCCCCAACAACCATCAACAAGCCACGAAAACGCGGCTTTTGTGCGTTTTCACGACCAGGGTGTGGCTAGGTGGCCACGCCCTGTTGGCGGTACTCCCTGGCTTCGCGATTTGCTTTTATCTGGTTTTGGATTTCTCGTTTCAGCTCCTGAATTTGACGAAACGGTCTTTGATCTTTGGCTTTAATCAATTGATTTGGAAGATTTGTTTTAACCGGTTTTCAACTTCTCTGATTTTCCCTAATCTGTCTTGATTTTTTGATTTCGAATTAATTCTAAATTAAATCAGAATTTTGATGGGCTTTGGGCTCGTTTCCTTTCCTTTCCTTTAGTCGTGAGCCTGCATATAAATTAAACAATAATTAGGATTAAAAATAGAGTTTATTATATAATAAATATGAGAATATGATAATAATTATGCAATCTCTATGACCGATCATTTAGCTTCAAAAACTTAGCAAAAATCGTCGCCCTCCCCAGCAACGACGCCAAAAATTTGTTCGAAAGGAGGAAATGGATTGAGCTAGAGTTCAGAGTAAACCGTTTGAGTCCTTGTGCTGAGGTTCAAACTCTGAATATGTGTGTAAAATTACTTTACTCCTTCGAATTATCATTTGTAGCAAAATCTATAACAAATCGTATCGCAGGGAGGGCTTGGGATGGAAGCTTTCACAGTTCTTTATGTTTTAATTTTTGAAAAGAAAACGAAGGTTCTTCTTTGTTCAAGAATTGGAAAACAAAACAAAGTGAAAAGAAAATGATGAATCTTTGTAGTGTTTGAGAAAAGAAAAATGGAAGCGAGGAAAATGGAATGAAAATGGAGAAGTTGGAAAAAGAGAAGAATGGATCTTGTAGGAAAAAGAAAGATTTAGAAAAAGGTTTTAATTCGATGAAAAGAAAACCATGACTAATTTTCATTCTGCACTACTAACTTACTAATCTCATTGGGTGACTTGTGCCTCATGTAGATTCATTGGCAATTGTCCATCTTGCTTTGTCAAGTCAACAAGTTATCCCAAATTGTGGAGATGTTCTCATCTTAGCTTGGTTAGGTGGCCTCCTTAGATAATCGGCTCCCAATAGGTTAACAAGAATGGAACTTAGGAATTCACACTTTATATATGCTTAACAAGAATGTAAGATTCATTAAATCATCAAAGCTAAAGTTAGCTAGCATTAAATAAGAAGATAGTACAATAAGTGTTAGCATACTAAGGTGATCCATCTTCATGTTCCATCAAGGCTCTCATTAAAGAAACAAGGCTCTAAATGAGGTACACATGAATTATATGGAGATTATATCAAAACCTTCACAAAGATTAGAAGCAATACTCATCTTCATTGGGAATTAAGAGACTTGTTAGAAACAAGACTAAAAATGTAAATATCCAATGAGTCATATGAGTTAGCATCACCGAAGAGTTAGTAGTTAGTAGTGTTAGAAGTTAGTTAGTCATGTTAAGAGATTAGTTATCCATGGAAAAGAAAACCAAGGAAGAAGACATAGTAAAATAAGTGCAAGGAAATAAAGAGCTTGAAAGTAAATGGGAATAGAGTAAGAAATTAGAGAAAAGAGAACTTGAGCTTTTGTATTTGTATGTCACTTTTCAATTATAGAAATCACTCTCTCTCACTCACTCACTCACTCTCTCTCTCTCTCTCTCTCTCTCTCTCTCTCTCTCTCTCTTCTGGATCTAAAAAGAGAGAAGAAAACTACAAGAGACAACTAAAGAGAAAACCAAAGAAATCCTAAATTCTCTCCTAAAATCCTAGCTATCCTCTCCCTTCTCTGCAGAGTCCCTGGGGGTCTTTATATAGGCCTCAGGAGCTAATCGCTAACAAACGTAGCCGTAAGATCAATCGCCCCATCAACGGCCATAGATTTGTCGCGAAAACGCACCCAAAGCCGCGTTTTCGCGGCGGAATCTAGGCTGTTGCGCCAGCGATCGCTCTGACATTCTATTACTATGCAGATGCCCAGTTGGAGCTTCTAGAACCATGGTATCCCTTTGTTCGTTACAGATTTGGGATTCCTTGATTTGGGCTCTTAAAAACTCTTTTAAATCCTTGAAAAATCCAAGATTTGGGCCTTCTTCTCTATTAAAGAATAGGCCTGAAAAAAAAGAGGTAACCATTAAAAAGCCTATTTTTATTAATAAAATGCATGGCAATGTGATATAAAATGATGCAAAATGAAACTCCAATCATGTACCCACAAAATCCATAAAGAAAGAAACCAAATGTTAGTGTTTTGAAAACGCATTTTGAAAGAAAGACAAGTTTTCAAAATATTTTTGCAAAAATATAAGTGATCTAAGATCATAAGTCCACCAAAAAATATTCTTCCTTAAACTTAGTCTATATGCAAGATCTTGTCACCAATTAAGGTAAGAATTCAAAACTGTTGGCCCAGAGGCTTTCCATTCTAGTTTTGATGATGATTAACTCATGTAGTTATGTTTACTAATAACCTTGTGATGTTTAGTTTCAGATCTTTTATCAAGATATCAGTTGGTAATTAGCTTCAACAAGATGGTTTGGAAGCTTTCACGTGGTGATTCCAGAGCTCGAGCATCAAGATCATACATAGCACTCGTTGGAGTCTAGCTCGGTGGATCACGGAGTTTTGGATCGAGTCGACTTCAAGACGGAGTTCATCAAGAAGACATTGGTACCATAGTTTTTAGTTTGTTTTAGATCCATGTGTAAAGATTAGATAGTGTGATATGCTTAAGTTCACAATACACACACGTTTTATGTTTTGGATTCGATATTTCGGCTTTTAGTTTAACCGATATTTGTTTACATGAAAAGTTAGATCAAAACAAGTTTAAATGGTTTATGTATAGTATATTCATTCTATATACATGCTTGTTTAACTTCCTACACAAACTTATTTTGATATGCCTACTCATGAGTTTTGGTGTTTTGGTATTTTTAACAAAACATATTTTGGTAATTAAAGACAAAAATAATGATATGTATATGTTTCATGTATGTTGGACCTATGTCCATATGCAACATGCTTTAAAATGCTTAAGTACCATGTTTTTGTATTTGGATAAGGTTTGGACAAAGTTTATTTGAAAAGTCTAAGTTTGAAAAAATACAGGTTTTGGTTTTCGGTAATTTTTCCTTAACACAAAAATGGTTCAAAATGGTTGAAATTTTTAACACAAGTTTGTATTTCTATGTATAATGATAAAACTATTTTTGTAGATTTTTAGAAATTTTATGGGATTTATTAGAATATTTTTAACCTAAGTTTTCTGACCCAGAACCCAGCCTGCCAGGCTCTGGCGGTCGACCGGGCCGATCGACCGGACCCAGAGTCGGTCAGCCGGACCGGTCGACCGACGTGCACCAACCGTGCACGCTTGGTTTGCCACTTGGGCCGGTCGACCGAGCGGTCGACCGACTGCAAGCACCCAACTCTCGGGTTGGGGCGGTCGACCCGGTCGACCGAGCGGTCGACCGGCCAGAGAGCATTTGCTCTCTGGATTGGGACGGTCGACCGGGAGGTCGACCGCTGGCTTCCAACGGTCAAATTTTTGACCGTTGGCAGTCGACCGGGCGGTCGACCGCCAGCTGCCAAGAGCAGAAATCTGCTCTAACGGCTAGTTTTTGGATTGGGGTGTATATATACCCCATTGTTTGAGTTTTTGGAAAAGTTTTTTTAAGAGCAAAATTTTCAGAGTTTCTTCAGTGTTTTTAAACAAGTTTTCAAAAGTGTTTTAGTGCCAAAAAAAAAGATCCATCTTATTTGTTTTAAAGTGTTTTGTTTATTTCAAAGAAAATAGGTTTTTGGGAATTAGTTTCTTGATCTAAAAATTTATATCTATTTGGTAATTTCCCAAGAGATTTTCTTTGATCAAAACACTTGTTTTCCACTTGAGCTATATCATTCTATCCTCTCTATAGGATCACTTGTTTTTGTGGAAAAAGGAATTTGGTTTGTGGTCTTTGTAACCACCTTGTTGTAACCACCCTTTGCTTTGTGATATCCCACTTTAGTAGAGGTTGATTTGGGTTGTTGTTGACTCCCTCTTTGGTAGAGGTTGAGGTTTACTCCCTCTTGGTAAGGTGGAGTTGGAGTTGGTGTTTGTATCCCTTTTTGGTAGAGGTGGATTGTGGTTGTATTGGTTTGGTGGAGTTTGGTACTCCGATCTTCGGTAGACCATTTGTATTGCCTCAGTGGAGGTTGTACTGGTTGAGAGAGGAGTTCGGTACTCCTAGTGGATTGGAAATCCTTCTCGGTGAAGGCGGGGACGTAGAGCTCGGTGTTCGAACCTTGAAACACATCTTCTTGTTTGCGTTTGATCAATTGACTCTCAACTCTCTCTCTCTCTCTATTTGTGTAGTGCATTATTCATATTGTCATATCTTATATGCTTGTGTTGTGCCTTGCATTAATTCATTATTGCCTATCTCTATATGCTTGGATTGTTTGTGTGTGCCTCACTTGTGCCTAACCACGAGAGCTTCATATAGCGCCTCAACTTTAATTCAGAGGAATCAAGAGGAGTTAGTCCAGAGCCCTTCACGGAGAATTCGGCTACACTCGTTGGTTGCACTAAGTGTTGCTGCAAATTAGTTTTAAATTTCGCATTTAGTATTTAGATTAGCATTATCACCTATTCACCCCCCCTCTAAGTGATTTCAATTGGTATCAGAGCCTACGCTCCTGATATTTGGTTTAACCACCTAGGAGTGAGATCTTGGTTTGCTAATCTTTCATTTGCATTTTCCACATATATATTGTTTGCACACACTCATGAATTGCTTGTCACCTCCTATGTTTGATGTTTCCAACATTGACACATGGAAATTTAGGATGTCCATGTATTTGAAAACCCTAGGCTTGCATGTCTTCCTTGCCGCTACCAAGAAATGCTATCTTAGTAATCGCAATCATATAGGGGCCAATACACAAGCCCTTGAGGCTATTAGAAGCACGCTTAACAAAGATTATCTTATACTTGTTTCTAACTATGATTCCGCCTTTGCAGTGTGGAACAAGTTGACCACCTCCAAGCTTCAATTGCCAATTCAATCGGAGGAGGAATCTAGTGGAGAATCCGAGTCACAATGCTTCATGGTCCAAGAGAATGATTCCCTTGAGGTATATTCGGAATCTCAACTAGATTGTGATGATGCTAGTTCTTCTAGTAATGAGTGTAGGATCGTTGAGATAAGGACTAATTGCAGAATTATCTCTTGTAGGCAACTATAGATCTGAAATAACTCAAGTCAATACAAATCTAAAACTAGAAGGATTAGCGTTAAGTAAATAAACAAAATAAATAACTTGCATGTAAAGGAAAACAAATCTCAGAAATTGACAAACGCAAACAAAGAGATTTATCCTGATTCGGTCCTTGTGACCTACATCCAGTCCCCAAGCCACCCGCTTGAGATTTTCCTTTAACCTTGATCTTGCCACCCAAAATCAATACAACATGTACACCACTTGTCGAATCCCCTTCGCCAAATGTGTACACCTTCTCTTCCACCAAGTGAACACCTTTTACCTTTGTACAACTGCCTCTACAACCAAGAAGCCTCCCGTGTACAATGGTCACCTTGTACAACTTGCCTCTTCAACCAAGAAGCCTCCCGTGTACAATGAACACTTTGAGAATTATAATATTTTTATCCTATAAGCCTTGGTACAGATGTGCATGTGGACAAGGTCTAGTATAGGAGACAAACTTCAGAGGACTTCACAAATGGAATTTGGAATTTGGTGAAGACTGAAGTTAGAAAACAGTTTTTCAGATTTGCAGATTTTGGCTTTTTGGAAAACTGAGAAAAACTCTTGGTAAATGGCCTTTGCAATAACTTCCCTATTTATAGCTGAAGACTATGGTTAGTTAGGGAGTTAATAGGTACAATTTGAATCAAAGGAACGTTGAAAACAGTTGCACAAAAGACCAGATAATGAAAACTGTCCAACAGTCAGAACTGCCTATTAGTCGACTTGCCCATGGAGTTAGTCGACTAACCAAGGCAAAATTCCTTCTATTAGTCGACTATGTTTGACTATAAGTCGACTAGGTCAGTGTACGTTGGAAGAACAGTTTCAGAATAACTACTTCAAGTCGACTGCAACTAACAACTTAGTCGACTTGACCAGGGATTAGTCGACTAGGGGAATTCTATAAGTCGACTATAAAATGATATTAGTCGACTTGGTTTACTGTTGGTCGACTAATTATCAAACAGAGAGTTGGGTCAGATTCAGGACACAGGATTAGTCGACTTGGGTTTGGGTTAAGTCGACTAGTCAATGGGTTAGTCGACTTATAATGGTCTTCAAGTCGACTAATAGACCAATGAAGTGTGTGTTTGTGTCAAGGCTTTTACATTCTATTCCACATATACAACCCACACTCTATCAACTCTTCTTGGCACATCTTGATAATGTCGGACTCTTGATTCGTCATGTGTAAGAGCTCCAAATGAATTGATCTTCACGAACGTCTTCATCAAAATAGGTTCCAACATTCTCCCCCTTTTTGATGACGACGCTTTGTGTGCACAAGTCCTCCCCCTGCAGAAAATATGTTATCTTTTCCTCCCCCTGCAGAAATGGGTTATAACAGATAGAGAAATATTTTGTTCTCCCCCTGCAACAAATATATTACATATATACAAGTTGATCTTTATCACAATTTTTTATATGGTACCTGCAAGATAAACGTTAGTTGGTACCAAATATAAAAGATCATATCTAACCTTTAGGACTCCAAATCCATTTAGAATTTGGTTTCCACCTGTTAGTATATACATAATTGCAAGAATCACATATATCATGCATGTATGAAGCAATATATGTATTTTTATCATAAACATTTAAGTTCTTTGGAATCCATATAAACTTACTTTTCTTAGTCTTACTTTTTACAAAATAACTATATGGATTACTATAACATGAAGATTTTGCAATAAATCCAATACCATGATTATCATGTGACAATTTTGAAAAGATAATAAATTATTTAATTTTTCTTTTCCTTTATTAAACTTAGTCACATTTTGCATAAGATCTTCATATTTCTTTTTGAAAACTAACATGTCTTTATCTAATATAGAAATTCTATCATTCAAAGACTTAGTTTCCATTTTCAGAAAAATGTTTTCTTTTATAAACTTCTCATTTTCAGTTTTCAAGAATGATATGACATTTTCAGTTTCATCTTGTTGAAAATTTATAGAAGAACATTGTAATGCATAAACAGAATTTTCCTGTAAAAGTTTCTCATTTTCTTTTAACAAAAATCTGTTTTTCAGTTTTTCATTTTTCAGATTCATAAATAACTCATTAAATGCATCAGAGAGTTCAGAAAACGATACTTCTTCATCTTCTATGGCCATGTAACATAAGTTAACATGTTCAGTGGATTCTTCTTCATCAGAAGATGAGGAATCACTATATTCTGAAGATGCTTCGTAGTTCTTCTTCTTTCTGAACTTCTTACTCTTGTACTTATCTTTCTTCTTGAGCAAAGGCAATCCATCTTCATATGTCCTGGTTTATCACAATTAAAACACTTGAATTTACCTTGCTTAAGAAATTTCCTGAACTTCTTTGAGAGCATTGCCATCTCCTCTTCGTCATCATTGTCCGTGTCGGAAGATACATGGAAGGCGAGTTCTTTCTTCTTTGAACGGTGTTGTCGTTCGTCCTTCTTCCTTTCTTCTAACTGCACTTCGTATGCCATTAGATTACTGATTAGGTTTCTAATGTCATAGTTGAGAGATCATTCGCCTCTTTAATGGCGGTTGTCTTCTTCTCCCATTCTGGTGTGAGTGCACGAAGGATCTTTCGAACCCTTTCAACTTGGGTGTAGTCCTTTCCAAGGGATGCTAATGTATTGGTGATGTCGGTGAATCTTGTAACCATCTCGGATATGGTTTCATTCTCCTCCATTTTGAATAACTCAAACCTGTGGACAAGAACAGATATTTTAGATTCCTTAACATTATTAGTGCCTTCGTGTGTTACCTGAAGAGTATGCCATATTTGATGTGCAGAAGTTGCTGTTGAAACACGGTTGAACTCTTCTTTGGTAAGGGCACAGAATAGAGCATTCATTGCTTTGGCCTCAAGGTTCGCGTTCTTCTTTTGATCTTCACTCCAAGCATTGTAGTTGGTTGTGGGCTTGGTGTACGTTGCTTCTACGATGTTCCAAAGGTCATAGTTGAGTGACTACAAGTATATCTTCATTCTACACTTCCAATAGTTGTAGTTGGTTCCGTCAAATAGCGGTAGACATTGTGTAGAATGTCCTTCTTTGAATTGGGATGATGAGAACTCTGTTGCCATCCTTGTTGTTGACTTGTACCCGCCCTGATATCAAATGTAGGATCAGAGCGTGTACTCCGGTTGATGAAGTAGGAATGTAGATGCCGGTTGATGACCCTCGCTCTGATACCAAATGTAGGAATTGGTATGGTTGTTGCCTGTTGATGAACTTGGCTCTCCCCTGCTCTGATACCAAATGTAGGATCGTTGAGATAAGGACTAATTGCGGAATTATCTCTTGTAGGCAACTATAGATCTGAAATAACTCAAGTCAACACAAATCTAAAACTAGAAGGATTAGCGTTAAGTAAATAAACAAATAAATAACTTGCATGTAAAGGAAAACAAATCTCAGAAATTGACAAACGCAAACAAAGAGATTTATCCTGGTTCGGTCCTTGTGACCTACATCCAGTCCCCAAGCCACCCGCTTGAGATTTTCCTTTAACCTTGATCTTGCCACCCAAAATCAATACAACATGTACACCACTTGTTGAATCCCCTTCGCCAAATGTGTACACCTTCTCTTCCACCAAGAGAACACCTTTTACCTTTGTACAACTGCCTCTACAACCAAGAAGCCTCCCGTTTACAATGGTCACCTTGTACAACTTGCCTTTTCAACTAAGAAGCCTCCCGTGTACAATGAACACTTTGAGAATTACAATATTTTTATCCTATAAGCCTTGGTACAGATGTGTATGTGGACAAGGTCTAGTATAGGAGACAAACTTCAGAGGACTTCACAAATGGAATTTGGAATTTGGTGAAGACTGAAGTTAGAAAACAGTTTTTCAGATTTGCAGATTTTCGCTTTTTGGAAAACTAAGAAAAACTCTTGGTAAATGGCCTTTGCAATAACTTCCCTATTTATAGCTGAAGACTAGGGTTAGTTAGGGAGTTAATAGGTGCAATTTGAATCAAAGGAACGTTGAAAACAGTTGCACAAAAGACCAGATAATGAAAACTGTCCAACAGTCAGAACTGCCTATTAGTCGACTTGCCCATGGAGTTAGTCGACTAACCTAGGCAAAATTCCTTCTATTAGTCGACTATGTTTGACTATAAGTCGACTAGGTCAGTGTACGTTGGAAGAACAGTTTCAGAATAACTACTTCAAGTCGACTGCAACTAAAAACTTAGTCGACTTGACCAGGGATTAGTCGACTAGGGGAATTCTATAAGTCGACTATAAAATGATATTAGTCGACTTGGTTTACTGTTGGTCGACTAATTATCAAACAGAGAGTTGGGTCAGATTCAGGACACAGGATTAGTCGACTTGGGTTTGGGTTAAGTCGACTAGTCAATGGATTAGTCGACTTATAATGGTCTTCAAGTCGACTAATGGACCAATGAAGTGTGTGTTTGTGTCAAGGCTTTTACATTCTATTCCACATATACAACCCACACTCTATCAACTCTTCTTGGCACATCTTGATCATGTCGGACTCTTGATTCGTCATATGTAAGAGCTCCAAATGAATTGATCTTCACGAACGTCTTCATCGAAATTCTTCCTAGTTTAGTGCCATGTGATTTACATGTGTTTTATGAAAAATACTTTTGTTTTATTCCTTGCTTGAAGGATTTCGTCCCAGTTTACAAGTTTTTCCATTTAACTAGTTTCGATATTCTTCGTTTTGGTAGAAGTTTTTCAAACATTCAATATTTTCAAACCCATTTTTTTTTGAAAACCCTACCTTTCACGGGAGGTTGGTTGGGAGAACATGCCTTGTATGTTCATATTGAAAATTATTTTAAACATGTGCATGAATGGGTGGTAGGTAATATGAGATATACACTTGATATTATTGTTGTTTCAATTGATATCATTGGATTCTTTCAATTGGTATCAATATTGACATTTATTGTATACTCATATATATTCTTATGTATGTATGCATACTCTTCAAATAGTATCAATTTCGATTGGTAATTAAATTTTCATACATATATATGTTTTTACTTGTGCTCAAAAATATCTCAAATTTTGTTTATGCTAAAGCTTGATATTTTAATGACTATCATGTTTCAATTGATTAGTTTTCAATTGGTATTCAATACAAGCTTATGCATCGTTTTAGTTGGTATTTCATAAAGGGGGAGAAAATGCCTATTTTGTCTTTCAATTGGTATTTTGTTTACCGATGATTTCTACTCCCATACTTTATGATATAAAATGATTAAAAAAATGAATATTTATCTTATTTTGGTATCATATGTTCTAAATGACAAATTCTTACAATTGGTATCAAGATGTTTATTTGAATATTTGCAATTGGTATCAATGCCTTTATTTACTTTCATTTGGTATCAATTCTTAAATGTTTTTATGTTTCCTTTCAATTGGTATCAAAATGTTCTACATTGACATATTTTAATTGGTATCATATTTGATTGCACCCCTTATTGACATCATTTTTTTTGACAAAAAGGGGAGAACATATTTTTGTTTTATTCAACCCCTTGTTGATGATTGACAAAAAGGGGGAGAATTATTTGAGTTTATATGCATGTTTTTATATGCATGTTTTGTTTATCTAGAAACATAGTTTGTTTTTATTTATTAGTTTGTCGTTTAATTGGTATCAAGAGCATTTTTCGTTTATTTGTTGATAGCAAGAGCTTTATTTAAAGAACATATTTTTATTTTGGGATCAAGAGCTTTAATAGAGTTTTACCGTTTAATTGATATCATGACCATGGTTCATTGTTTTATGCAAGTCTATGCATATTCATGTTTAGTATTTTCATTGCATATTTATATGTTTATTGTGATGCATGAGTTAAGCGGGAGCTTCTTTGAAGCTTAACTTTAATCCATGCATATATAACTCCATGAGTTTTGTCAACATCAAAAAGGGGGAGATTGTTGGCCCAGAGGCTTTCCACTCTAGTTTTGATGATGATTAACTCATGTAGTTATGTTTACTAATAATTTTGTGATGTTTAGTTTCAGATCTTTTATCAAGATATTAGTTGGTGATTAGCTTCAACAAGATTGTTTGGAAGCTTTCACGTGGTGATTCCAGAGCCCGAGCATCAAGATCATACATAGCACTCGTTAGAGTCTAGCTCGGTAGATCACGGAGTTTTCAAACTAGTCGACTTGAAGACGGAGTTCATCAAGAAGACATCGGTACCATAATTTTTAGTTTGTTTTAGACCCATGTGTAAAGATTAGACAGTGTGATATGCTCAAGTTTACAATACACACACGTTTTATATTTTGGATTCGGTATTTCGGTTTTTGGTTTAACTGATATTTGTTTTCATGAAAAGTTAGATCAAAACAAGTTTAAATGGTTTATGTATAGTAGATTCATTCTATGTACATGCTTTCTTAACTTCCTAGACAAACTTATCTTGATATGCCTATTCATGAGGTTTGGTGTTTTGGTATTTTTAACAAAACATATTTTGGTAATTAAAGACAAAAACAATGATATGTATATGTTTCATGTATGTTGGACCTATGTCCATATGCAACATGCTTTAAAATACTTAAGTATCATGTTTTTGTATTTGGATAAGGTTTGGACAAAGTTTATTTGAAAAGTCTAAGTTTGGAAAAATACAGGTTTTGGTTTTCGGTAATTTTTCCTTAGCACAAAAATGGTTCAAAATGGTCAAAATTTGTGTTGAAATTTTTAATACAAGTTTGTATTTCTATGTATAATGAAAAAACTATTTTTGTGGATTTTTAGAAGTTTTATGGGATTTATTAGAATATTTTTAACCTAAGTTTTCTGACCCAGAACCTAGCCTGCCAGGCTCTGGCGGTCGACCGGGCCGGTCGACCGGACCCAGAGTCGGTCGACCGGACCGGTCGACCGACGTGCACCAACCGTGCTCGCTTGGTTTGCCACTTGGGCCGGTCGACCGACTGCAAGCACCCAACTCTTGGGTCGGGGTGGTCGACCGACCGATCGACCGTTAGGCAAGGGCGGTCGACCGAGCGGTCGACCGGCCAGAGAGCATTTGCTCTCTGGATTTGGACGGTCGACTGGGCAGTCGACCGCTGGCTTCCAATGGTCAAATTTTTGACCGTTGGCGGTCGACCGGGCGGTCGACCGCCAGCCGCTAAGAGCAGAAACTGCTCTAACGGCTAGTTTTTGGATTGGGGTGTATATATACCCCATTGTTTGAGTTTTGGAAGTTTTTTTAAGAGCAAAATTTCCAGAGTTTCTCCAGTATTTTTAAACAAGTTTTCAAAAGTGTTTTAGTGCCAAAAAAAAGATCCATCTTATTTGTTTTAAAGTGTTTTGTTTATTTCAAAGAAAATAGGTTTTTGGGAATTAGTTTCTTGATCTAAAAATCTATATCTATTTAGTATTTTCCCAAGAGATTTTCTTTGATCAAAACACTTGTTTTTCACTTGAGCTATATCATTATATCCTCTCTATAGGATCACTTGTTTTTGTGGAAAAAGGAATTTGGTTTGTGGTCTTTGTAACCACCTTGTTGTAACCACCCTTTACTTTCTGATATCCCTCTTTGGTAGAGGTTGATTTGGGTTGTGGTTAACTCCCTCTTTGGTAGAGATTGAGGTTGTGGTTTACTCCCTCTTGGTGAGGTTGAGTTGGAGTTGGTGTTTGTATCCCTCTTTGGTAGAGGTGGATTGTGGTTGTATTAGTTTGGTGGAGTTTGGTACTCCGGTCTTCGGTAGACCATTTGTATTGCCTCGGTGGAGGTTGTATTGGTTGAGAGAGGAGTTCAGTACTCCTAGTGGATTGAAAATCCTTCTTGGTGAAGGGGGGACGTAGAGCTCTGTGCTCGAACCTCGAAACACATCTTCTTGTTTGCATTTGATCAATTGACTCTCAACTCTCTCTCTCTCTCTCTCTTTATTTGTGTAGTGCATTATTCATATTGTCATATCTTATATGCTTGTGTTGTGCCTTGCATTGATTCATTATCGCCTATCCCTATATGCCTGGATTGTTTGTGTGTGCCTCACTTGTGCCTAACCACAAGAGCTTCTTATAGCGTCTCAACTCTTATTCAGAGGAATCAAGAGGAGTTAGTCCAGAGCCCTTCACGAGGAATTCGGCTACACTCGTTGGTTTCACTAAGTGTTGTTGCAAATTAGTTTTAAATTCCGCATTTAGTATTTAGAGTAGCATTATCACCTATTCACCCCCCCTCTAGGTGATTTCAAAAACTGAATTGAATATTTTATCTTTCATAAAGCCTAAACAATATGCAATTTGTGACAGTGAAGATTTCCGAGATTTCAACTCTAACCATCAAGCCATTTATTTATATATATGTATATTTTTTCTTTTTACTTCCATTAGTTTTCTTAGACTTTCTAATTTACTCGGGTAGTTAGCCTTTAACTGATGACTTTCAGACCAGATGGTCTTAAGGCATTAGATGAGAAAACATATCTCGGGTTAAAGGACTTGAGTAAATAAGGCCACAAAACTAAAGGGGATTATTTGTTTCTTATGACCATCATTAGGCGTGAATAATCATGCTTCTTGAGGCATAATTATCCAGCTTAATAAGTGATTTTTTTCCTTCATATATACCATATATATTTTTTCATTTTATTTACTTTATGGTATTTTAGGCTTTTGTTTCCATCCCAAAAATGTGTGATTGAGTCTAAGGTAAAAAATTCAAGATAAAATTATCTCTCCAATTTATTATACTTAGCCTATAATCGTAAATATATGTATGCATGAAACAAATAGAGAGGGGGAAAAATCACCTCAAGGTGGTGGTTCCGGTGGTGTCTGATTGGTCCACGAAATGCGACCCAATCTAATTTGTGCGGAGTTCGGAGGAACCAATCAGAGACCTCTATAATACAACCTACTAAAATGATGTATATATGTGCAACCCTCGGTTCCTAATATACATATATCAATACTGGTATCTGATGCTGATTTAATCATCCTGATAGTTGGATTGAGGTCATTTCAGCTCAAGATATTATTTCCCATTATTTATAATTTTTTCTAGAATTTTGGAATTTTTTTGGGAATTATTGGAGAAGAATCTCAATTTGGAGTCGATCGGTGTCACGGACCGACTCCGAGATTTTTAATTAATAATAAGAGATGAATTTTGGGGATCTGACTTCATAACAACATTCAGGATGACATCTTCTATTTTTTAGAATTTTTGAGGATTTTCCTGAATTAATAGAGTTTAATCCAATAAAATAATGTTTAAATATTTATTCAAAAAGGGGGGAAAATGAAATAAAAATATAATAAAATAAAAATTAGAAAACCCGCATGCGTAGTAGGTTTTGAACCCAGCCCAATGCAATATAGGTTTAATGCACTAACCACCTGGCCACTTTGGATTTTGCTATTGCAAGGATAGCCATCCTATTTGAACGTTTTTCCCTTACCTTTTTATTCTTTCGAACAATACAACAAAAACCAAACTTCTTTTTATTGTTCGTTCCAACCCTCGAACTAGTGACCTGGCTTCCCAGGTTCATGGCTCACACCACTTGGCCGCTTTTATTTGCTGGTAGAATCAGCACGTTAAATTTATAAGTATCCGCTATTTCATCTCCTTCTCCCCCAACTAACACACGTTCTCCACCTGCACCCCATTTCTTTTTCCCCCACTTCTCCACCTGCTCCCCTCTCCTTTCACTCACATCCGCCCACTCTCTCACTCACGCCCCCCCTCTCTCCCTCTCTCTCACATACTATCTCTCTCTATCACTCGCCTATAAATACAAGTCTGGACCCTCTCCTCTGAACTCACCACGTAACCTCGAGCACGAGCTCCACCCCTCTTCCTCCTCTGCACGTGCAGGTCGTTCCTGTAAATCACCTAGAGGGGGGGTGAATAGGTGATAATGCTAATCTAGAAACTAAATGCGCTAAACGCGGAAGCTTAAACAAATTTTGCAACACACTTAATACAACACACAAGTGTAGCCGAATTCCCCGTGAAGGGCTCTGGACTAACTCCTCTTGATTCCTCTTGAATGGGTTGAGGTGCAATGTGAAGCTCTTGTGGTTAAGTACAAGTGAGGCACACACAAACAACCAAGCATACACAATATATGGCAATATGAAATATGCAAGGCACAACACAAGTAATGAATGATATGAATGAAGAATGATGCTTTGCACAATATAAAGAGCGAGAGAGAGTTGAGAGATAGGTGGATCAAACGCAAACATCAAGATATGTTTCGAGGTTCGAGCACCCAGCTCTACATCCACACCTTCACCACCGTGAAGGATTTCCAATCACTATCTCCCACCGAGGGAACCTCTACCGAAGAGGATTTGTTACAACACAAGGAGTACCAAACTCCTCTCTCAAACACCGCCTCACAACCGAGGGGTAGGCCCGTAGCCAAACAACTAACACCTCTACCGAAGAGGGTTACAACCAATCTCCACCTCTCATTAGAGGGAGCAAACCAACCAACTCAACCTCTACCAAAGAGGGAGCAAACCAATCACCCGATCACCTCTACCAAAGAGGGATACCATAAGAACAAGGGTGTTTACCACAATTGGTTTCTTTCAACCACAAACAATCTCTATTTTTCTCTTTTCCACAAAACAAAGATCCTAAATAGATTAGGATAGAAGATATAGCTCAAGTATGAAAAACAAGTGTTTTGATCAAAGAAAAACTCTTGGGAAAATACCAAATAGATATTGAAATGAAGAACAATAAACCAATTTCCCAAAAACCTATTTTCTTTGAAAATAACAAAACACTTAAAACAAATAAGATGAATCCTTTTTTCTCTTTAAACTCTTTTGAAAACTTGTTTTTAAAACCAGAGAGTGGGGAAAAATTAGCTCAGAAAATCTTAGTTAAAACCCCCAAGAAATGGGGTATATATAGGCCCAACAAGAAACTAGTCGTTAGGCTGATGTGGCAGCCTGACAGGCATGGCGGTCGGCCGCCCGGTCGACCGCCAACGGTCATATTTGTGACCGTTGGGCAAACCCGGTCGACCGCCCGGTCGACCCACAGAAACAGAGAGCACTGCTCTCAGGTCCGGTCGGCCGCCCGGCCGACCGTCCCTGTGACTGCCAGACGTGCAAAGGCTTGTGCACATCGGTCGACCGGCCCTTGGTGCGGTCGACCCGTGCGGTCGGCCGTCCTGGCCTGTCAGCCACTGTTCAGGGACAGAAAAACTTGTTAAAAATTATTTTAAATATCTTTTTAAGCCTTGTAAAAATACCCAAAAATAGTTTTATCATATTGCATTGATATATAAACATGTGATAAAAATTTCAACTCAATATCAAGCATATGAAACTATTTTTGTGTCTTAACATTTTTACCAAAAACCAAAACATGTATTTTTATCAAACATGGATTTTTCAATACATGAATAGGATAGCCAAAATAAGTTTGTTTAAAAGTTAAGCATGCATGTATAGAATGAAACTACTATACATAAACCATGTAAACTTGTTTTGATCAACTATTCATAAAAACAAATATCGGTTTAAATCAAAAGCCGAAAAACCAATATCCAAACATAAAACTTGTGTGTGTTGTGCACTTGAGCATATCAACTATTCTAAGCTTTACAAATAGATCTAAACACACTAAACACTAAATTAGGATACCTAAGTCCCCTTGACGATCTTCATCTTCAAGTCGACTCGATCCCAAAACTCCATCCATGAGCTAGGCAAAGTGTAATCTTGATGCTTGAGCCCTGAAATCACCATGTGAAAGCTTCCAAACTCATCTTTTTGAAGCAATCACCAACTAATATCTTGATCAATAATCTGAAACTAAAATCACAAGATTATTAGTAAACATAACTACATGAGTTAATCATCATCAAAACTAGGGTGGAAAGCCTTTGGGCCAACAATCTCCCCCTTTTGATGATGACAAAACTCATGGAGTTATATATGCATGGATTAAAGTTAAGCTTCAAAGAAGCTCCCCCTTAACTCATGCATAAAACAAATAAACATAAATATGCATAAATGACAATGCATAAACAAGATGCTCTAGATAGCAAATGAAATATTCAAGACAAAACATGCTCTAGAGACCAATTAAAATTAAACTAAATTAAACTTAATATATGCAAAAACATAAATGTGCATATATAAACTTGTTAAACTCTCAAATAATTCTCCCCCTTTTTGTCAATCATCAACAAAGGGTAAATAATCAAAACAAAACAAAATCTTCTCCTTTTTTTTAAATACAAAGAAACAATCTCCGATAAGGGGTAAAAGCAAAACCAAATCAATAAATTTTTCTCCCCCTTTTTGTTCGAAACAATGAATCAATAAAAGGGTAAAAAAAAGTTCTCCCTTTTTTGTCTAAAACAAAAATTTTGATACCAATTCTACATATTTTTCATTTTGAACATATGATACCAAATTGAAAATTTTCAATCATAAAGTATGGGAGTGGAAAACAAATACCAATTATAAACATGAAATTGAATTTTCTCCCCCTTATGAAATATCAACAAAACACATGCATAGGCTTGAATTAGGATACCAATTGAAAATTGAATCAATTGAAATAAAGTTAAAACTCAAGCTTAGCATAAACACAAACATATATATGTATGAAAAATAGATACCAATAGAAATTGATATTCTTGAAATTGAAAGCATACATACATACAAACATATATGAGTATACAAGAAAGGTCAAAATTGATACCAATTGAAAGAATCCAATGATACCAATTGAAACAATAAGATCAAATGTATATCTCATATAACTATCCTCCCAATCATTGTTCAAGATTTAAATGATTTTCATTTTAAAGCATACATGAACATGATCTCCCGTCCAACCACCCATAGTTGGTAGGGGTTTTCAAAAATTAGATTTGAAAATAAGTTTTGTTTGAAAAACTCTACCAAATGAAGAATATCGCAACTAGTTATAAGAAAAAGTTGTAAACTAGTACGAAATCCTTCAAGTAAGGAACAAAACAAAATTATTTTTCATAAACATGAAATCCACATGATAATCAACACTCTAATTCAATTTAGCATAAATATAACTCATGAAAACAAACCATGAGCAAATAAGAAGGTGAGTGTACAAATACAATGTGAAGAATATGATCATGAAAATATTCAATAAGCTCAATATTCCTTGAAATAATGAAAACATGAAAATCATTGAAACTATTTAATCTTCAAGGTATATGTATGTCTTATACAAATTAAAGTATACATACATATCCAAACACAACGAGTCCACAAAGATATATGCATGAAGGCACGTGGCTCAAAAAGGATGTATATGTATAATAATAATTTGGATAAAATGGACATATACATGAAGTTAAACAAATAAACACGAAATCAAGAAAACTAAATTTTTACCAAAACAAATTTCATTTCAAGATATATGTATGAATTGTCAACACAATAAGTATACATACATATCCCTAAACACAATTGAGTCCATATATATAGATTTGCATGAAAGGCAAATGACTCAAAGGGTATACATGTATATCTTAAAGGTTTGGCAAAATAGACATATACATGAAATGAAAACTCATACACATGAAACAAATCCAAAAATAGGAATACAAGTTTAAAATGCATGAATCATCAAAACTAGACTATACTAGCACATCTAATGGGAACAAATAAGCATTCAAGCTCAAACATATATAGATTTATTTGTGGCCCACTATATGCGCAAAAATATACCTAGTCTTAATGAAAACTAACATTTAAACAAGTAATCAATACATGAAGCATCAAAACAAGATAAAAAATTAACATGATAAACATAAACATGATTATTAAGAAAATCTACAAGTTATTAGAGCTATGATATACGCAATAGCAACCAAATAGTGAGAACACAAAAGAATTATCCATATTGAACATGGGTGTCTCAAAATAACTAAACATGTATATCACTAATCTAATAAGCATGGCATTTTCATAGTAATCAACAAACAATAAAACATGCTATAAATGATAAACATGAAAAGCATGTAAATAAATAAGGAGTTAGAGACCGTTACCAAAACCTAGAAGGCAACTTCCCTTGTCTCCAAAACATGGTGGTCTTCTCCACCAACTTCCCTAAAAGTGATGCATCCAATTGATTTCCATGAAGCTCGGAACGCATCCACTCCAAGGTACGGCAACTCTCACGTCATGCGAGAGCCCACACCTACATCATAAACACGAGGGGTGGTCTTTGGTACCATATCTTATTGGGTCCATGGGGGTTAGTACCTTCTCTAACACAAACAAATTTATTTGCGAAATTTACATCATGTATACGATCAAAACAAAATTTAGCAAGGTGGCCCTTACGTCCACAATGTGTACAAGTGTACACATGAGCATACATGGTGTGATGGTGTCCGTGAGGAGCATGTGTATGCCGTGGAGGGTGTGCATGCATAAAGGATGGAACTTGTTTCTTTCGAACTAAGGTTTCCAAACGTGAGTGGTTCATGGCACATTGGCTCATATTGGAGCCCAAACAATCCACTCTCTTCTTCAACAAACAAAAATCATCATTAATCTTAGAAGAAGAGATGCATGCAATAGGTAGACTAGATGAAAAGGCTACACTAGCATGGCAAACATGGGAGTCAATCTTATTTTTCAAAACATCATTTTTCTTTAAGCAAACATCTAAATCATTTGAAATAGAGATTATTTTAGTTTTCAAAGCAACATTCTCCCTTAAAACAAAATCAATTTTTGAAGACAAGTTTTCATTTTTCTTTAAAATAACATGACAATCATTTTTACTTTTCAAAAAATTATTTTCTTTAAGTGCAAGATCAAGTTGAGATTTAATGAATCCCTATCATTAGAAATCTCCTCTTTCTCTTGCAAAACATTGTTAAGTCTAGAATGCAAACTTTTATTTTCTTTTTCAAGGCCTAGACTTTTCTTTTTCAAAACATTATATTTTCAATCAATTTTTCACAAACAATAGATAGTTCTTCATTTAAAGCATGGGGATCAACAAAATCATTGAAGAACTAGCATCATCATCATCATCTAAGTGGGTTTCCGAGTGTACCTCAAGGGAGTCATTCCCTTGGACCGTATAGCATTGTTGTGGCTCGGATTCTCCACTAGATTCCTCTTCTTGTTGGATAGGCGTTTGAAGCTTGGAGGTGGTGGTTGTTGTCAACTTGTTCCACACTGCAAAGGCGGAATCAAGGTTAGAAACACTCATAAGATAATTTTTAGATAAAGTGCTTCTAATGGCCTCAAGGGCTTGTGCATTGGCCCCTATATGCTTGCGGTCACCAAGATAACATCTCTTGGTAGCGGCAAGGAAAACATGCAAACCTAGGGTCTTTAGGTACACGGACATCCTATACATCCAAACAACAATGTTGGAAGGGTCAAAGCTAGGTGGGGTCATGAAGTCCATGGAAAACTATATGAGTGTGCAAACAAGCAAATGTGCAAATGCAAATGTAGATTAGCAAACAAAGGATCTCACTCCTAGGATGTTAAGCCTAAGTATCAGGAGCACTAGCTCTGATACCAATTGTAAATCACCTAGAGGGGGGGTGAATAGGTGATAATGCTGATCTAGAAACTAAATGCGCTAAATGTGGAAGCTTAAACAAATTTTGCAACACACTTAATACAACACACAAGTGTAGCCGAATTCCCCGTAAAGGGCTCTGGACTAACTCCTCTTGATTCCCCTTGAATGGGTTGAGGTGCAATGTGAAGCTCTTGTGGTTAAGTACAAGTGAGGCACACACAAACAACCAAGCATACACAAGATATGGCAATATGAAATATGCAAGGCACAACACAAGCAATGAATGATATGAATGAAGAATGATGCTTTGCACAATATAAAGAGAGAGAGAGTTGAGAGACAAGTGGATCAAACGCAAACAACAAGATATGTTTTGAGGTTCGAGCACCCAGCTCTACATCCCCGCCTTCACCACCGTGAAGGATTTCCAATCCACTATCTCCCACCGAGGGAACCTCTACCGAAGAGGATTTGTTAGGATTTGTTACAACACAACGAGTACCAAACTCCTCTCTCAAACACCGCCTCACAACCGAGGGGTAGGCCCATAGCCAAACAACCAACACCTCTACCGAAGAGGGTTACAACCAATCTCCACCTCTCACTAGAGGGAGCAAACCAACCAACTCAACCTCTACTAAAGAGGGAGCAAACAAATCACCCGATCACCTCTACCAAAGAGGGATACCACAAGAACAAGGGTATTTACAACAAGTGGTTTCTTTCAACCACAAACAATCTCTCTTTTTCTCTTTTCCACAAAACAAAGATCCTAAATAGATTAGGATAGAAGATATAGCTCAAGTGTGAAAAACAAGTGTTTTGATCAACGAAAAACTCTTGGGAAAATACCAAATAGATATTGAAATGAAGAACAATAAACCAATTTCCCAAAAACCTATTTTCTTTGAAAATAACAAAACACTTAAAACAAATAAGATGAATCCTTTTTGCTCTTTAAACTCTTTTGAAAACTAGTTTTTAAAACCAGAGAGTGGGGAAAAATTAGCTCAGAAAATCTTAGTTAAAACCCCCAAGAAATGGGGTATATATAGGCCCAACAAGAAACTAGCCGTTAGGCTGATGTGGCAGCCTGACAGGCTTGGCGGTCGGCCGCCCGGTCGACCGCCAACGGTCATATTTGTGACAGTTGGGCGAACCCGGTCGACCACCCGGTCGACCCACAGAAACAGAGAGCACTGCTCTCAGGTCCGGTCAGCCGCCCGGCCGACCGTCCCTGTGACTGCCAGACGTGCACAGGCTTGTGCACGTCGGTCGACCGCAAGGGTCGACCGGCCCTTGGTACGGTCGACCTGTGCGGTCGGCCGTCCTGGCCTGTCAGCCACTGTTCAGGGACAGAAAAACTTGTTAAAAATATTTTTAAAAATCTTTTTAAGTCTTGTAAAAATACCCAAAATAGTTTTATCATATTGCTTTGATATATAAACATGTGATAAAAATTTCAACTCAGTATCAAGCATATGAAACTATTTTTGTGTCTTAACATTTTTACCAAAAATCAAAACATGTATTTTTATCAAACATGGATTTTCAATACATGAATAGAATAGCCAAAATAAGTTTGTTTAAAAGTTAAGCATGTATGTATAGAATGAAACTACTATACATAAACCATGTAAACTTGTTTTGATCAACTATTCATGAAAACAAATATCGGTTTAAATCAAAAGCCGAAAAACCAATATCCAAACATAAAACTTGTGTGTGTTGTGCACTTGAGCATATCAACTATTCTAAGCTTTACAAATGGATCTAAACACACTAAACACTAAACTAGGATACCTAAGTCTCCTTGACGATCTTCATCTTCAAGTCGACTCGATCCCAAAACTCCATCCATGAGCTAGGCAAAGTGAGATCTTGATGCTTGAGCCCTGGAATCACCATGTGAAAGCTTTCAAACTCATCTTTTTGAAGCAATCACCAACTAATATCTTGATCAATAATCTGAAACTAAAATCAAAAGATTATTAGTAAACATAACTACATGAGTTAATCATCATCAAAACTAGGGTGGAAAGCCTTTGGGCCAACAGTTCCCTTGCTGCCGCACATCACCAACATCCCGGAGCCGTTCGCCTCCTCGAGAGAGCCGCGGCACCACCCAATCGTGAGCCGCTGTCGACAACACCAAGCTCCCATCTCCAACTAAGCCACAACCTCCCTATATTCGACGCGCCGTCGAGCTTCACTTGGCCCTACAAACCACACATCCTCCTCAGGCCGCCACCATCACTGCCGTCCCACCTTCCGATGACCAGACATCATGATCCATCCCCTTCGGCGAGCTCCGCCGACTATTCCCGATAGCCACGCATGGCCGTGCTCTCCTTCCTGCAGTGCCGCCAGGGTGGAGCACGGCATCTCCAACGATCTCCGCGACCTCCGTCAAACCACTGGCACCGTCCATGAGCTCCGCCATCGACGGACATGGTGATGGAAAAAAGGAAAAAGAGAAAGAAGATTCAAACTGAAGGGAAGTGTTCTGGGTAAGTTATTTTGCATTGTCGTAGATTTTAGTTCTTGTTGGCATTTCATCGAACACGTAACATACACTAGTTTAATCAACAATTTCACCATGAAAAACTTATTTTAAATTTATAATGAAAATATATAGGGACATTTAAGACATGTCTCATAATAATCATGGTTTTTAATTATTTTAAAATTTTTTTAATTAAAAAAAGAAAAAGAAAAAAATAACGTTGCTCTCGGCCAAGACCAGGCTGAGAGCAGGGTCTGGCCAGCCCAGCCAGACCTGGTTCAGGCCAGGTCTGGTATGCCAGGCTAGTGGGTCTGGCCAACAGACCCGAGTTCGGGTCTGTAAAAACAGACCCGAACCCGACCCAATAAAAAAAAAAAGGAAAAAAGCGAAAAAGAAATGAAACAAATAAAATAAAAATAAGTAGAAATATTATTGTAGCATTTACTGTAGCAAATTAGACCCAAACCCATTACTGTAGCAACATACCCGTTACTGTGACAACAGACCCGTTAAGCTTTTTACTTATGTTTATTGATTTTTAGGTTAATTTTAATTCAGAAAATTCCAGAAAATTCACAGAAAATTCCAGAAAATTCAAAGAAAGCCAAAAACTAAATTTGAAACTCTGTAAAATTATTTTCATATAATATTACTTAGAATAACATGAAATTAAATATTTTTGTAATTACTATTCAATGATATTTTATTTAAAAATGACCAATAAATTTCTAAATAGCACAAAAAATATAAAATTCATAATTCAGTAATATATAAACATTATACATCAATTTATTATTTTATACATATATTTTATCATGAAAATATATTTTAAATAGTTGCTAGAAATTCAGAAATTGAATTATTTGGAAATATTAACCAATCAAAATTATAATAAATAGTAAAAATTACTTTCTTATTACTGAATAAGAACATGTCAAGTCTCTAATTAAATCACATAATATTTAGGTCACGAATTATACCTAGAGCTGGTTGTAGTTAATGAAATTCAGATTCCAACAACATCAGGCAAGTGTACACGATTCTCTCCTCTTTGACTTTTGTGTCGATTTTAACTTTGTCTCTTAATTATAATTTCTAGATATTTGATCTTTTATCATTATGTGATCACGCCCATTCTTGAATCTAATTATATTATTAATCTTGTATTTCTTGATATTATCACCCATTCTGTCTCGTGATCATTACCTTATCGTGTTTGCCTCTCATTCCTGTACTTGCATACATCCAACTAAAATTAACATGATTACTTGTATGTCATAGACTGATGTATTGGCAATGAAATCTACACTGATCATGACAAATACTTTGATCTGAATCTTGAGGATAATTGGATAATAATGAAGCAAGATTGATAGTTAAAGGTTGTATATCGATTGATATTGTGATCCTGATATTACTGAAAATTAATCGAGGAAATCAACTTTTATAGTTTGAGAAATTATTCGAGGATACTTGTTGGATTATGGACATATGATCAAGACCGACTTATTATGATCTTTGGATTATATGTCACTGACATCATTTGCACCACTTTGCATGTATCTGGTATCACTTGCAGAACTATATATTTGTCAATTGATATTGTCACTGTCTACATCGTCCCGTGATATTGATGCACATTGTTTTCACTGTGTGACACTGATATCCTTGATATTGTTTCTGAATCATATACTCTGAGTCACACACTATTTTACATTTGCATTGATTAATAAAATTAATCAAGCCGGGGTTATTGGGGGAGACTGTAGTAGGAAAAATCCAGGGAGGTATGCTTGAAGGGCGACCCCTTGTGGGTTTGGATGCCATACGTAATTTTTTACTTATGCGCGCTCCTGTTATTATATGTTACATGATACCTGAGTACAGTGAACTGTTTCTCCCTACTATCAGGATCCACTAACGCATCACTTGTTTGATATGCAGTTGTCCTGTAGGATAGGGCACAAGATGATTGCATTAGTTAGAGTAATAAAATATGCTAGACAGATGCACTTGCATCATATCCTTCATTGTCTTCAGTGATCTAGTACCTGACATGTATTTTCAAGATACTGACACTTGAAACTCATGTGACATGCATTATCTTGATTACATGACATTCCTGGACCTACCATGATGTTTATCTTGTGATCTCGAGTTCTTGTGATCTTGTGATTATGTTACACGAAAGTTAATTGTCCAGGACAATTCATGTTCATTATATACATGTCACACTATGCATGCACGGTCTCCTTGTACATGATCTATCTTTCTGGTTAAACCTGTTATTGTTATTACTTTCAATTCTCGATATTGCCTATGTCTTACTTATTGTTACTACATTTTCATATTCTCGTTTATTGTTCTTTTCCTTCATGTAATCTTGCTGGTCCGCTTCTGACAGACCTTTATATATTTTTCAGTATTTAGATTAGGAAGCCAGTATAGAGAGTTGTTCGTAGATTATATTCTGGTTTCACTGTTCTCCGGTGAGTTTAGTTTCCTTCTTGACTTGTTTTATTCAGATAGAGTGGATGATATTATTTATGATTCAGTTTTTCATATATGTGATTTTATCCCTGTGCTTGGTTGTATGTGCATATACGTGTGCTATCCTGCTCGTTATTGACAGCCTAAGGTATTCATGGAAGAGATTCACTCTTCGTGAGTATCTGCTGGCCATCGTCACGTACCCGTATTCCATTTTTGGGAAGCAAGGCGTGACATGGTTTTGTTGGTATCATAGCCAGGTTAGTTATATGCCATATATGCAATCAGGCCACATATATGATAATCATCCACAAAATTATCTGATTAAACTGTCATTTACTCCCTTCTCTGACTCCATACTTGTTCAATCGATCCCCGGAAATCCTTGAACCATCACCCTGATGTGACTCTTCCATCCATGTAGTCTTCATACCTAGTCTGCCCTGCTTGATCATGTCTGGTTAGACTATTCTTGATTTAGATTGAGGATAGATATATATTGAGGACTTGACCTGATTATTGGACGAAGAAGAATAATTTAGAGGATCTTTGTTGAATTATCTAGCAGTTAATTTTATGAGAAATTTTATATCTGAAACTTTTTGAGATACATGTCTACAAGGGAATCATAGTGAGAGGGTAGACTTAAGATAATAATCATGCCTGGATGAAATAATGATCAGAACACAACCATACATATTGGATTTAGGATTTGGATCTTGGAGTGATACTCAGCTCAATAAATGGAATAATTGCCTTGGGCAAAATATGACTATACCTTGGATCAGATTGCTTTGATTTAGTTTTGAAGGTTAGGATCTTGAAGTTTTCAGATTTAAGTAATATTTTAAGAATGTCTATCATAGTTTGAAGTTTTTGAGTTAATCCTATGGCTCTTAAAGAACATTGTAATTGGAATATCTTGATAATTTGAGAATCCTGTGATCTTTTGATTGAGGGATCTGGATCTTTATGAAGATCAATGAATATAAAACTCAACTTCTAGGATCTGAAGCAGGAATATAAAAGCAAGAATATAAAACCAACTGAAAGATATATTGAGGGTTGAGACAATAACTATTTACTAATTATTGATATCTGATCTTGGGATTTCTATCAGTGACTGCTATCTTGACTAATGAACTTCCGGTAGTGACCATCTGATCTTATAATTGGGTTATTGTTATATTGTGAATATAAAACATGTACTCGAGGATTTGAGATTATTTGGGATCTTAATGATTTTTAAGAAATAAAAACCAGAGGCGATTATTATTTGAGCAATATGTGACGATCTCAGAGATGATATAATTTTGGAGTGATGTTATAAGGATGATAACGTAATTGAGATATCTGAAATTCTTTGTTCAATGTGATCAGAATAGATCAAAAGAATTAAAAGAATAAATTAGTGGAGTATGTTTACTGGTAGACCTTAAGGATTTGACCTATATAATGGTGGGAGTAATCTTATCAGATGAACATGACTATAGTGGATCGAAGGATGAAAGTGATATTAAGGATGATCGATTATGAACTCTAGAAAGTCAGTCTGATCCTCGGACTTATGGTGATGAATATGTTGGATCTTGACTCATGGTTGACTTGGTATGGGTTATCATATTGACACGACTGGGATCTGAGACAATCCTGACTTACGCAGATGCAACTTCGATTCATATGTCGATGCCTGGCTGAATTTCGAGGACGAAATTCTTTTTATAAGGTGGGTAGGATTGTAACCCTCGGTTCCTAATATACGTATGTCAATACTAGTATCTGATGCTGATTTAATCATCCTGATAGTTGGATTGAGGTCATTTCAGTTCAAGATATTATTTCCCATTATTTATAATTTTTCTAGAATTTTGGAATTTTTTTTGGGAATTATTGGAGAAGAATCTCAATTGGGGTCGATCAGTGTCACGGATTGACTCCAAGATTTTTTAATAATAGGAGATGAATTTTGGAGATTTGACATCACAACAATGTTCACGATGACATCTTCTATTTTTGAGAATTTTTTTGAATTAATAGAGTTTAATCCAATAAAATAATGTTTAAATATTTATTCAAAAAGGGGAAAAATGAATTAAAAATAAAAAAAACAAAAATTAGAAAACCCGCATGCGTAGCAAGTTTTGAACCCAGCCCAATGTGATATAGGTTTGATGCACTAACCACCTGGCCACTTTGGGTTTTGCCATTGCAAGGATAGCCATCTTATTTGAACGTTTTTCCCTTACCTTTTATTCTTCCGAACAATACAACAAAAACCAAACTTCTTTTTATTGTTCGTTCCAGCCCTTGAACCAGTGACCTAGTTTCCCAGGTCCACAGGTCACACCACTTGGCCGCTTTTATTTGCTGCTAGAATTAGCACGTCAAATTTATAAGTATCCGCTATTTCATCTCCTTCTCCCCCCTAGCACACGTTCACCCCCTGCACCCATTTCTTTTCCCCACTTCTCCACCTGCTCCCCTCTCCTCTCAGTCACATCCGCCCACTCTCTCGCTCACGTCCCCTCTCTCCCTCTCTCTCACGTACTATCTCTCTCTATCTCTCGTCTATAAATACAAGTTTGGACCCTCTCCTCTGAACTCACCACGCAACCTCGAGCACGAGCTCCACCCCTCTTCCTCCTCTGCACGTGCAGGCCGTTCCCTTACTGCCGCACATCACCAACACCCCGAAGCCATTCTCCTCCTTGAGAAGGCGCGACACCACCCAACCGTGAGCCACTGTCGACAACACCAAGCTCCCATCTCCAACTGAGCCACGGCCTCCCTATATTCGACACGCCGTCGAGCTTCACTTGGCCCTACAAACCACACATCCTCCTCAGACCGCCACCATCACTGCCGTCCCACCTTCCCATGACCAAAATTCATGATCCATCCCCTTCGGCGAGCTCCGCCGACCATTCCCAAGAGCCACGCATGGCCGTGCTCTCTTCCTGCGGTGCCGCCGGGGTGGAGCACGGCATCTCCAACGATCTCCGTGACCTCCGTCAAGCCACTGGCACCGTCCACGAGCTCCGCCATCGACGGACATGGTGCTGGAAAAAGAGGAAGAAGATTCAGACTGAAGGGAAGCGTCCGGGTAAATTATTTTGCATTGTCGTAGATTTTAGTTCTTGTTGACATTTCATCGAACACGTAACATACACTAGTTTAATCAACAATTTCACCATGAAAACTTATTTTAAAATTATAATAAAAATATATAGGGACATTTAAGACATGTCTCATGATAATCATGATTTTTAATTTATTTTACAATTTTGTTTTAATTAAAAAAAGAAAAAGAAAAAAATCGTTGCTCTCGGCCAGGACTAGGCCGAGAGCAGGGGTCTGGCCAGCCTAGCCAGACCTGGCCCAGGCCAGGTCTGGTCGCCAGGCCAGCGGGTCTGGCCAACAGACCCGACCCAACCCAATAAAAAAAAAGGAAAAAGGGAAAAAGAAAGAAAGGAAAAAGAAAAAGGAAAAGAAAAAGAAAAGAAACAAATAAAATAAAAAAAGTAGAAATATTATTGTAGCATTTACTGTAGCAAATCAGACCCAAACCCATTACTGTAGCAACAGACCCGTTAAGCTTTTTATTTATTTTTATTGATTTTTAGGTTAATTTTAAATCAAAAAATTCAAGAAAATCCACAGAAAATTCACAGAAAATCACAGACTAAATTTGAAACTCTGTAAAATTATTTTTATTTAATATTACTTAGAATAACATGAAATTAAATATTTTTGTAATTACTATTCAATGATATTTTATTTAAAAATGACCAATAAATTTCTAAATAGCACAAAAAATATAAAATTCATAATTCAGTAATATGTAAACATTATACATCAATTTATTATTTTATGCATATATTTTATCATGAAAATATATTTTTAAATAGTTGCTATAAATTCAGAAATTGAATTATTTGGAAATATTAACTAATCAAAATTATAATAAATAGTAAAAATTACTTTCTTATCACTGAATAAGAACATGTCAAGTCTCTAATTAATTCACATAATATTTAGGCCGTGAATTGTACCCAGAGCCGGTTGCAGTACGGGAATTCAGATTCTAGCAACATCAGGCAAGTGTACACGATTCTCTCCTCTTTGATTTTCGTGTCGATTTTAACTTATTCTCTTAACTATAATTTCTAGATATTATGTCCTTGATCTTTTATCATTATGTGATCGCGTTTACATGATTAGCCCATTCTTGAATCCAATTATATTATTAATCTTGTATTTCTTGATATTATCACCCATTCTGTCTCGTGATCATTACCTTATCGTGTTGCCTCTCATTCCTGTACTTGCATACATCCAACTAAAATTACATGATTACTTGTATGTCATAGACTGATGTATTGGAAATTAAATCTACACTGATCATGACAAATACTTTGATCTGAATCTTGAGGATAATTGGATAATAATGAAGCAAGATTGATAGTTAAAGGTTGTATATCGATTGATATTGTGATCCTGATATTACTGAAAATTAATCGAGGAAATCAACTTTTATAGTTTGAGAAATTATTCGAGGATACTTGTTAGATTATGGACATATGATCAAGACCGACTTATTATGATCTTTGGATTATATGTCACTGACATCATTTGCACCACTTTGCATGTATCTGGTATCACTTACACAACTATATATTTGTCAATTGATATTGTCACTGTCTACATCGTCCCGTGATATTGATGCACATGGTTTTCACTGTGTGACACTGATATCCTTGATATTGTTTCTGAATCATATACTCTGAGTCACACACTATTTTACATTTGTATTGATTAATAAAATTAATCAAGCGGGGTTATTGGGGGAGACTGTAGTAGGAAAATTCAGCGAGGTATGCTTGAAGGGCGACCCTTGTGGGTTTGGATGCCATACGTAATTTTGTTATTTATGCGCGCTCCTGTTATTATATGTTACATGATACCTGAGTACAGTGAACTGTTTCTCCCTACTATCAGGATCCACTAACGCATCACTTGTTTGATATGCAGTTGTCCTGTAGGATAGGGCACAAGATGATTGCATTAGTTAGAGTAATAAAATATGTAGACAGATGCACTTGCATCATATCCTTATTGTCTTCAGTGATCTAGTACCTGACATGTATTTTCAAGATACTGACACTTGAAACTCATGTGACATGCATTATCTTGATTACATGACATTCCGGACCTACCATGATGTTTTATCTTGTGATCTCGATTCTTGTGATCTTGTGATTATGTTACACGAAAGTTAATTGTCCAGGACAATTCATGTTCATTATATACATGTCACACTATGCATGCACGGTCTCCTTGTACATGATCTATCTTTCTGGTTAATCCTGTTATTGTATTACTTTCAATCTCGATATTGCCTATGTCTTACTTATTGTTACTACATTTTCATATTCTCGTTTATTGTTCTTTTCCTTCATGTACTCTTGCTGGTCCGCTTCTGACAGACCTTTATATTATTTTCAGTATTTAGATTAGGAAGCCAGTATAGAGAGTTGTTCGTAGATTATTCTGGTTTCACTGTTCTCCGGTGAGTTTAGTTTTCCTTCTTGACTTGTTTTATTCAGATAGAGTGGATGATATTATTTATGATTCAGTTTTTCATATATGTGATTTTATCCCTGTGCTTGGTTGTATGTGCATATACGTGTGCTATCCTGCTCGTTATTGACAGCCTAAGGTATTCATGGAAGAGATTTCACTCTTCGTGAGTATCTGCTGGCCATCGTCACGTACCCGTATTCCATTTTTGGGAAGCAAGGCGTGACATGGTTTTGTTGGTATCATAGCCAGGTTATTATATGCCATATATGCAATCAGGCACATATATGATAATCATCCACAAAATTATCTGATTAAACTGTCATTTACTCCCTTCTCTGACTCCATACTTGTTCAATCGATCCCCGGAAATCCTGAACCATCACCCTGATGTGACTCTTCCATCCATGTAGTCTTCATACCTAGTCTGCCCTGCTTGATCATGTCTGGTTAGACTATCTTGATTTAGATTGAGGATAGATATATATTGAGGACTTGACCTGATTATTTGGACGAAGAAGATAATTTAGAGGATCTTGTTGAATTATCTAGCAGTTAATTTATGAGGAAATTTTATATCTGAAATTTTTGAGATACATGTCTACAAGGGAATCATAGTGAGAGGGTAGACTTAAGATAATAATCATGCCTGGATGAAATAATGATCAGAACACAACATACATATTGATTTAGGATTTGGATCTTGGAGTGATAATCAGCTCATAAATGGAATAATTGCCTTGGGCAAAATATGACTATACCTTGGATCAGATTGCTTTGATTAGTTTTGAAGGTTAGGATCTTGAAGTTTTCGGATTTAAGTAATATTTTAAGAATGTCTATCACAGTTTGAAGTTTTTGAGTTAATCCTATGGCTCTTAAAGAACATTGTAATTAGAATATCTTGATAATTTGAGAATCCTGTGATCTTTGATTGAGGGATCTGGATCTTATGAAGATCAATGAATATAAAACTCAACTTCTAGGATCTGAAGCAGAGGAATATAAAAGCAAGAATATAAAACCAACTGAAAGATATATTGAGGGTTGAGACAATAACTATTTACTAATTATTGATATCTGATCTTGGGATTTCTATCAGTGACTGCTATCTTGACTATGAACTCCGGTAGTGGACCATCTGATCTTATAATTGGGTTATTGTTATATTGTGAATATAAAACATGTACTCGAGGATTAGAGATTATTTGGGATCTTAATGATTTTTAAGAATTAAAAACCAGAGGCGATATTATATTGAGCAATATGTGACTGATCTCAGAGATGATATAATTTTGGAGTGATGTTATAAGGATGATAACGTAATTGAGATATCTGAAATTTTGTTCAATGTGATCAGAATAGATCAAAGAATTAAAAGAATAAATAGTGGAGTTGTTACTGGTAGACCTTAAGGATTTGACTATATAATGGTGGGAGTAATCTTATCAGATGAACATGACTATAGTGGATCGAAGGATGAAAGTGATATTAAGGATGATCGATTATGAACTCTAGAAAGTCAGTCTGATCCTCAGACTTATGTGATGAATATGTTGGATCTTGACTCATGGTTGACTTGGTATTGGGTTATCATATTGACACGACTGGGATCTGAGACAATCCTAACTTACGCAGATGCAACTTCGATCATATGTCGATGCCTGGCTGAATTTCGAGGACGAAATTCTTTTTATAAGGTGGGTAGGATTGTAACCCTCGGTTCCTAATAACGTATGTCAATACTAGTATCTGATGCTGATTTAATCATCCTGATAGGTTGGATTGAGGTCATTTCAGTTCAAGATATTATTTCCCATTAGTATAATTTTTCTAGAATTTGAATTTTTTTGGGAATTATTGGAGAAGAATCTCAATTTGGGGTCGATCAGTGTCACGGATTGACTCCAAGATTTTTAATTAATAATAGGAGATGAATTTGGAGATTTGACATCACAACAATGTTCACGATGACATCTTCTATTTTTGAGAATTTTTTTGAATTAATAGAGTTTAATCCAATAAAATAATGTTTAAATATTTATTCAAAAAAGGGGAAATGAAATTAAAAATAAAAATAAACAAAAATTAGAAACCCGCATGCGTAGCAAGTTTGAACCCAGCCCAATGTGATATAGGTTTGATGCACTAACCACCTGGCCACTTTGGGTTTTGCCATTGCAAGGATAGCCATCTTATTTGAACGTTTTCCCTTACCTTTTTATTCTTCGAACAATACAACAAAAACCAAACTTCTTTTATTGTCCGTTCCAGCCCTTGAACCAGTGACCTAGTTTCCCAAGTCCACAGGTCACACCACTTGGCCGCTTTTATTTGCTGCTAGAATTAGCACGTCAAATTTATAAGTATCCGCTATTCATCTCCTTCTCCCCCACCTAGCACACGTTACCCTGCACCCATTTCTTTCCCCCACTTCTCCACCTGCTCCCCTCTCATATCAGTCACATCCGCCCACTCTCTCGCTCACGTCCCCCTCTCTCCCTCTCTCTCACGTACTATCTCTCTCTATCTCGTCTATAAATACAAGTCTGGACCCTCTCCTCTGAACTCACCACGCAACCGAGCACGAGCTCCACCCCTCTTCTTCCTCTGCACGTGCAGGCCGTTCCCTTACTGCCGCACATCACCAACACCCCGAAGCCATTCTCCTCCTTGAGAAGGCCGCGACACCACCCAACCGTGAGCACTGTCGACAACACCAAGCTCCCATCTCCAACTGAGCCACGGCCTCCCTATATTCGACACGCCGTCGAGCTTCACTTGGCCTACAAACCACACATCCTCCTCAGACGCCACCATCACTGCCGTCCCACCTTCCCATGACCAAAATTCATGATGATCATCCCCTTCGGCGAGCTCCGCCGACATTCCCAAGAGCCACGCATGGCCGTGCTCTCCTTCCTGCGGTGCCGCCGGGGTGGAGCACGGCATCTCCAACGATCTCCGTGACCTCCGTCAAACCACTGGCACCGTCCACGAGCTCCGCCATCGACGGACATGGTGCTGGAAAAAGAGGAAGAAGATTCAGACTGAAGGGAAGCGTTCCGGGTAAATTATTTTGCATTGTCGTAGATTTTAGTTCTTGTTGACATTTCATCGAACACGTAACATACACTAGTTTAATCAACAATTTCACCATGAAAACTTATTTTAAAATTATAATAAAAACTATATAGGGACATTTAAGACATGTCTCATGATAAATCATGATTTTTAATTTATTTTACAATTTTGTTTTAATAAAAAAAGAAAAAGAAAAATATCGTTGCTCTCGGCCAGGACCAGGCCGGAGAGCAGGGGTCTGGCCAGCCTAGCCAGACCTGGCCCAGGCCAGGTCTGGTCCGCCAGGCCAGCGGGCTGGCCAACAGACCCGACCCAACCCAATAAAAAAAA